>NMRA01000668.1:68064-195710 GCA_002633005.1 Phoronis australis
ATTATCATTTTATGGCCTGGTCATCCATTCAGCCAAAAGTAGTTCCAGAGGTGGCTTATCAGCCAATTATTCACGCATGCTGACTCACAATAGAAGCCTGATAAGAGTGAAGGTGGATAAATGCGGTGTTCCTACAGTTTCTTGTTTTAGTGGATGTGTTCACGACATGTGAAAATTTAGAATTTAAATTCAATCGCACTTAGTAAACAGATATGTAATTTTGAAAGTCTCTAGCTCAAAATTTTAGTTTGCACTCAATGACCTTTCACCTATTTTTCTGATTGGTTAGGCCTATCGCGACGTAAAGTAGGATATTCAATTGGCATGTTGACTTACACCGGTGTGCTGAAATAGAAAAGAATTCTTTGAAAATAAAAAGAGATAGAACATTAAGAACCAATCAAAATTTATATACTGTCAAAAGTCATATTCTGAATTTAAAGACCGTACCTGCAACCAATTTGGAGATATTAAGCCTCAAAAATGGTCGGAAAAAGAATAAGAAGAAGAACTAGAAAGATTATTGTCACGGCGTGACAATAATGGACTCTGCGCTTGCGTATTACTGGAATTATTATGGAAAGTTACTGACAGCAACCCTTTTACCAATATGAAAAGTAATTCTTTAAAATTGTAGGAAAAATAACATATTAATATTTTGATGAACTTTTCACTAACTTACCTCTTCCGGTGCATTATGAGTCCCGATGAGGGAATAATTGTTAACTCGATTAAAAGTGTGGTTAATGCTAAAAATCACAGATGTTTTACTTTAAGCACTTCAGAATACAAGATGAATGAATTGGTCCAACTTTCAGAAGAAAAATGCACCTAATGACCCCATGGGTTCACCAAATTATCCGAAAACTTTGAATTTAAACTCAATCGCACTTAGTAAACAGATATGTAATTTTGAAGTCTCTAGCTCAAAATTTTAGTTTGCACTCAATGAACTTTGACTTATTTTTTCTGATTGGTTAGGCCTATTGCAAAGAAAAGTAGGGTATTTAATTGGCGTGTTGACTTACACCAGTGTTCTGAAATTGAAAAGAATTCCTTGAAAAACGTAAGAGATATAACATTTTGAACGTTACATGACCTTTCCACTAATTGACCCTATCCGGTGCATTATAAGCGTCTCTAGGAGAATCATTGCAAAGCCCATAAAAATATGTTTCATGCTGAGAATCACAGTTGTCTAACGGTTGACACATCAGAATACATGTACTTGCTGATTGAAAAGGTCAAATTTTCAGAAGAAAAATGCACCAAATGACCCCATGTTGGAGCTAAGTGACCTGAAACTTTTGATTCCAAATTGAATTACCTGTGCTAATCAGAAATATGAATTTGAAATGTTTCGCTCAAAATTTTAGTTTGCGCCTAATAACCTTTGACCTATTTAACCTGATTGGTTGACCTGATTACTTAGAAAAGTAATTGTTTGAATGGTCATGTTAACTTATACCTGTGCACCGAATTTGAAAAAGATAGCTTTAAAATTGAAAGAGGAGTAGTATTTTGAAAATTATATGACCTTTGCCCCAAACGACCTCTTCCGGTGCAATATGCGATATGATTACATAACCAATCAAAATTTATATACTGTCAAAAGTCATCAGCTGAATTTAAAGACAGTACCTGCACCCAATTTGGAGTTATTAAGCCTCAAATTTGGTCGGAAGAAGAATAAGAAGAATGAAATTGAAGAAAACCCAGGAACAACAGTACTCTGCGCTTACACGCGCAGAGTAACTAGAAAGATTATTGTCACGGCGGCGTGACAATAATGGACTCTGGGCGTGGGTATTAAACGAAATGTTATGGGAAGTTACTGACAGCAACCTGTTAACCAATTTGAAAAGGAATTCTATATAATTGTAGAAAAAATAACATGTTAATATTTTGATGACCTTTCCACTAATTGACCTCTTTCGGTGCATCATGAGCCCGGATGAGGGAATAATTGTAAACTCGATTAAAAATGTGGTTAATGTTAAGAATCACAGATGTTTTACTTTGATCACTTTAGAATGCAACATGAATGAATTAGTCAAACTTTCAGAAGAAAATTGCACCTAATGACCGCATGGGTGCACCAAACGACGTGATAATTTATAATTAAAACTCAATCAAAATTTCTCGACAGATATGTAATTTTGAAGTCTCTAGCTCAAAATTTTAGTTTGCGCTCAATGACCTTTGACCTTTTTTCTGATTGGTTAGGCCATTTTTGCGTATTAAAGTAGGGTGTTCAATTGGCATGTTGACTTACACCAGTGTGCTGCAATTAAGAAGAATTCCTTGAAAAACGTAATTTATAACATTTTGTAAATTAGATGACCTTTGCACTAATTGACCCTATCCGGTGCACTATAATCTTCTTCAGGAGAATTATTGCAAAGCCCGTGAAAAATGTGTTTAACGCTGAGAATCACAGTTGTCTAACGGTTGACACATCAGTATACTTGGTGAATGAAAAGGTTAAATTCTCAGAAGAAAAATGCACCTAATGACCCCATGTTTGCACTAAATGTCCTGAAACTTTGGATTCCGAATTGAATTACTTGTGTTAATCAGACCAGTTAATTTGAAGTGTCTAGCTCATAATCTCAGTTTGCACCTAATGACCTTTTACCTGTTTAACCTGATTGGATGACCCGATTACCTAGAAAAGTAATTTTTTAAATTGCCAAATTGACTTATACCTGTGAACCAAATTTGAAAATAATAGCTTTAAAAATATGGAAGGAGTATTACTGGAATTATTATGGGAAGCTACTGACAGCAACCCGTTTACCAATATGAAAAGGAATTCTTTAAAAGAGTAGGAGAAGTTACATATTAATTTTTTGATGACCTTCCGCTAATTGACCTCTTCCGGTGAGTCATGAGCCGCGATGAAGGAGTAATTGTTAACTCGATTAAAAGTGTGGTTAATGCTAAAATCACAAATATTTTACTTTAAGCACTTCATAATACAAAATGAATGAGTTGGTCAAAGTTTCAGAAGAAAAATGCACCTAATGACCCCATGGGTGCACCAAATGACCTTAAAATTTAGAAGTCAAACTCAATCGCACTAAGTAAACAGATATGTAATTTTGAAGTCTCTAGCTCAAAATTTTTGTTTGCACTCAATGACCTTTCACCTATTTTTTCTGATTGGTTAGGCCTATCGCGAAGTAAAGTAGGATATTCAATTGGCATGTTGACTTACACCGGTGTGCTGAAATTGAAAAGAATTCCATAAAAAACATAAGAGATAGAACATTTTGAACGTTACATGACCTTTGCACTAATTGACCTTATCCGGTGCATTTTAAGCAGAGAATTATTGCAAAGCCCATGGAAAATGTGTTTAACACTGAGAATCACAGTTGTCTAACGGTTGACACATCAGAATACTTGCTGATTGAACAGGTCAAATTTTCAGAAGAAAAATGCACCTAATGACCTTATGTTTGCACTAAATGACCTGGAACTTTAGATTCCGATTTGATTTACCTGTGTCAATCAGACCTGTCAATTTGAAGTGTCTAGCTCAAAATTTTAGTTTGCACGTAATGACCTTTGACCTACTTCACTTGATTGGATGACCCGATTACTTAGAATCGTAATTTTGTAAATTGTCATGTTGACTTATACCTGTGCACCGATTTTGAAAAAGATAGCTTTTAAACTGAAGGAGGAGTAGCATTTAAAAAATTATATGACCTTTGAACCAAACGACCTCTTTAGGTGCAATATGGAATATGATTATACAACCAATCAAAATTTATATACTGTCAAAAGTCATATGCTGAATTTAAAGACCGTACCTGCACCCAGTTTGGAGTTATTAAGCCTCAAAGTTGGTCGGAAGAAGAATAAGAAGAATAAAAATAAAATTGAAGAAAACCCAGGAACAACAGTACTCTGCGCTTACACGCGCAGAGTAATAAAATTGAAGAAAACCCAGGAACAACACTACTCTGCGCCCACTTCAATTCCGCGACAGGTTTTACATACAATTTGGAAATGAATAATGTTAAGTAGAAACTATCGACGTGCCTCCCCATTGCAGATGACGAGTCAATGGCCATTTGCCTTCACAATGATGACGTCCATTTTAATTTTCTCCAGCCAACAAATTGCCTTCTCGTCACTGTCATTTTAAATATGTTTGATTTTCATCATTAAAGGCAGGACATTTTTAATTTTGCTTGCCTTGTGTAATTTATTGCAAGTTCTAAGTTTTATTACCTGGTTGTAATTACCAATATCAAACTGGTTGCCCCAGTTTTAAAACATCACACCAAAAAAAAATTAGTTTTCATGAAAAGTCACGGTCCCCCTTTAATTCAATTGCAATTGTAAATGAATGTATATTTATTCAAAAACACCATTCTAATTTAAATTACAATAAAGCTGGAGTCTATAAAACATACGTTAATTGTCTTTTGACAATCGAGAGAGAAAACTTCACTGAAATTTCTCCTGTTGGTAAGTATATAATGGTTTTATTGTTTATATTCCCAAATATTAGGAATATCAGGACAACCACCCTTAATCAAGATAACGTTGTTTTAGCATACGGTCATGACTTTTTCTATATTCCCATGATATCGTTTCTATTTTAATCTCTAGAAAACCATGAAGAACGCTGCGTTTGTCCTCGTTTTATTGGTAATAACCGCTGTCTTAACGTCATCGTAAGTATGTGCATCATATTACGACTGTATAGCAAAGTTCGAATAGGAAAAAAAAACAATTACTTCTGTCACCTCTTTGTACCATTTGAGCCTGCTTTTATGCCCATTTTCTAAAACTCGCGTTCATGGCGAAATCGTCGTGGTTAATTTTGTGTTCAAACACATACATGTGCCAGAAGTTTTCGTTTGAATACATTAACAGGAAGCTGCAATGAGCATACGAAGTAAATGCAACACCGCTGGGGCTTTCATGATGAAAAGTCGGAGTTGCAAATCTCATGTCTATAATGATGAATGTTTATATTGCTATCAAAAGTCTAAATGTAAAACACTTTATTGGCACCGGAGTTCAGCTTAAAGAAACTGAGGTAAACATACTTCTATACTCTCACATTTTCTAATGTAATCTCTGACGGCGGATGGGAAACGACCATCTACATGTAAGATGTCGCATGGGGGAGGGGTGCAACCCTTTTCTTCGAAGGAAATGTTGGCATCACCCACACTGCATCGCTGCGCCCGAAGACTGATGGTACTGTTAAAAACACCCCTATTTTAGAGTGCCTTAAACTACGTGCGGGGGACGAAAAGTTGTGACGACCAGTGGAAAGTGAACTTCATGTAGAGGGGGATGAAAATAATTGCGACAGGGGGTGGGGGTACTTTTATGAAATTGACTTTGTAGACCCTCCCTCTCCCCAATATTTTTACCTCCCTGCGGACCTGCTGATACCTTCAGTATTAATCTTGGACAGCTGTAATGTGTTTTTGTAACGAAGCTTATTTAAACACTCCGTGCATGGAGTGCATTTTTTTTCAATTAAGATGTCTGACCACTGAAGCATACTAATACTTTTTCGATAAAGTTTCGGTGACGCCTTTACTGCTGGAGCTGGTAACATCGGAGGTGCGAAGATTGCTCGTAGTCCTGAAACTGACATAGATTCTCTCATCAGACTTTCAGACGCAGACGATATGAACGCAAAACAAGAGAATAGGTGAGTTTACAGAACATAAATTATAGAATATTTGTGACCATCGACGGTTCTCTTGGGTACACCCAGAGATGTGAAAGGAACACGTGTTGGCCTATGCGTCTCAGTAGGTCTTGTTCTGGATAGTGATGATACAGTAAGTGCATCCAATAATGAACGTGTAAAAGATACAATCCCTGGATATACTAAAAGGCTCGATCACGTGTAAGCGCGCTATCGTTGATAGGTAAATAGCCCCAAGAGAGGCTATTAATGGCCCGGTTCTACTAAACTTAGGTACGTTAACGTGAATGTACGTAATTTCACATTTTATTTGTTCGCTTTCGTTTACAATATACTCAATATAACGTTGAATTACTTTTTAGTAAATAATTTGTCTTTTCAAACTGCGTTTACTGAGGAAATTACAGTTATGTCGGATCCTCGCAATCTCCACAAAAAGATTGAATCTGCTATTCAATGAAGAGCAGTCGAGACAATTACGCTCGACAGGGAACGACATTTGTAATGTTGGTAGGTCTTTGCTTTGATTTGGTCGTTTTGTTTTCTTTCTGTTTTTGGTTTTCAAAATTGCCGAGTAGACTCTCTAAATTGCAAAAAATAGGGAAAATCTAGCCGAGATCACGACCCAACTCAATAGTCCTGGAAGTCAGCAATAACTGTTCTATGTTCAGATCTAGTCAAGCTTTTGTAGATTAGGTCGAGGGGGTTTTGGGTCTTGGGTCGAGGGGGATGTGGTGTCGAGGGTTTGTGGGTCGTGGGGTTTGGGGGTCATTGGGTTCGAAGGGGTTTCAGAAGTATCCTCAAAGACCTACCAACGTTACAAATGTCGTTACCAGCAGAGTGTAATCGTCTTCCCTGCTCTTTAGTGAATGAATATTTAACTTTTTTGCGGAGAGTGCAGGAAACCGACGAGACTGAAATTTCATCAGTAAATACATTTTGAACAAACTGTAGCCGCTCGTGGAATTATTTCCGTGACAACGATATCGCGTTCACACTGTACTATTTCAGATGACGTTCTCATGCCACTTTTTGTTTTTAATCACGAGGCTTGAGCTAGAGAGACTCACATGTACTTATGTCTTAAAGGAAAGTCACGAGGCGACGCAATAAGATTATGAAAAGCAAAATTACCTCAATTGCCACAGGTCGTGAGTCGAGGGGGTTGTGGGTCGTGGGGGTTGTGGGTCGAGGGCGTCGTGGGTCTTGAGGTGTGATGTTTCAGAACAATCCATTTTTACTGCACGCATTATCAGTACTGTACGAATCAACTCAAAAACATAAGCACAAACATTAACCAACAAAAATGAAGTTGTAACAATGTTTAACAATAATTATTTGTGTAATTTACACAGTTTTCTTACTGAGGGGAAGGACCAAAGGCTCACAAACATTGACATATCATTTGCAAGACGTGAGTGTCAAAAACTTGCTATTAAAGTAGGCCGAAATTACATTCTCAAGCAACCTTTAAACATAGTTATGCAAATACACGACCTTGCTCGTTGTTAACATTCTGTTTGTATCCTTGGAACAAAGTTCGACATTCACCAGAACAGGTAAAGTAATTGATCAAGAGACATGATTAAAAGGCACTCGATATCTCGAAAAATACTTGTTTCATTCTCAAAGGGAAATAAAATGCCTCAGTAATACTACCACAAAGCAAAAGCTTGTAAACCCAGTGGGACACACGGTAGCTAGGTGTGAAATAATGCAGAGGCTGACAAATCGAGGGGGTAACGGGATAGTCGCGCAAAGAAGTGAAGCGTTCAGCGTAACCCTGTTTAATTTTCATTCAAAACAGGGTTCTCGAATGCTATCAAAAGGGACTCCAATTCTTTCAATCGCAGCACATCATGCTCTACGTATCGAATTGACGTGTTTTCTACAGTTTCTTAACGGATGCTACTTATGGTTATGAAGGTAGGCATGCTCATTAGACCTAATGTCAATTTCTCTCTTTCAGTATCTGAACGTGCTCACCACATACACATGGAATAGCTGTGGAGTAATGTGGAACTAAGTGTTTTATCCGCATCGTGGTTTTGTGAACTTGAACTCTTCTCCCAGGACTCTTCTATGACTTTTTAAACAAAAATATGAGCTAATTTTCAGTGTTGCACTGGACGTGAATATTCACTTGCCACAATAGAACCCGTTTCAATATTTAGTTGTGGAGACGTAACCTGCCATTAAAATAAAGATGTCAAAGTTTGGAAGGACTAGTTAGCACTGTTATTTTCTTTAGCGTTTTTGACTTGGTAATGTTGGACACCAACAGATACTAAATGTTTGCAAGGAAACTTGTATAGTAAATTTTAATGAATTTTAAAGCTTTTTACAATATATACATAGTGAAGTGTTATAACTTTGCCTGTAGAAGAAAAACAGTTATAGCATCAAATAAAACCAACAACTGAAACAAAATGCCACAAAATTCGAAACCCGAGAACATGAGCGGGAAAGACTGAAATAACTAAACTTTCCTCAGGTGTTAATAGGTGTTCTGTCAGCTGTGTTTTAGTGGTTATCAGATATTTTGCATGCGCTCTGATTGAGATATAATGTCTAGTTACTTGGGGAAGCCTGCATCTCATTCCTTCATGAGGTTTGAGCAAAATCGCGACATCTGACTTATTCTGAGCTCTCGTGTCTTTCTGGTTTTGCCTTTTGACATTGTAAGTTGTGCTGTCAGAGTTCAGTTTAATAAACCACTTCTAATCGTTTTTATGTGAAGTTTTAACTGACTTTGGCTAACAGGACCGTAACAGTTTTGGCGAACATGCCAGGAGCACTATAAACACGGACAATGGTTAACCCACATGAGTTATTGGACTCCTTATCATTGGCGAAATTAAAAAAAATACGAAGGCTGAAATATCCACGTTATGTCTGCACTTGGGCATTCGCGTACCTGCTTCGGCTCGAAAGCAACGGTTGCTAACTGTATTGTGTGAAACCCTGGTAGAACGCAATTTGTTACAAGTAGGTCAGGATGCACTGCAATGACTGACATGTGAGGAGAAGAAGACCGAAAATAATGCACTGAAAATTATAAAAATGGAGCTGGAGCACGAATTCAGAATGCGGAATTCAAAGATGGAAGACAGTCTGGAACAACAGAGACTGGAAGTTGAGCGTGCCAAGATTGAACTGCAGAAGCTAAATCAGACGTCAGAACCATTTAACGTTGCTAAAAACATTTCATTAGTACCTAAGTTTAGTAAGATGCGTGAAGATGATTTTTCCCTCAGTTTCAAAAGATTGCCAATAGTTTGGAATGGCCTAATGATAAATCGCCCGTTATAATATAGAGTGGATTGACTGGCAAGGCAGCTGAGGTATTCATAGCCAGCTAGCTAGCTGTATGAAGACTGCAGCTTTGTACCAAGGCTAAGGTATTTACTGCTCTTTCGGCTGAAGACTCGGCTGACTACAATTATGTGAAACACGCATTTTCAGACTTATGAGTTTGTTCTGGAGACGTACAGGCAGAAGCTTAGGGGTTTACAAAAAGTAGAATCCCAGAAATTTGTTGAGTTCAGTAGAGAAAAACAAGTGGCTTTTGAGAAGTAGTTGGATTCACTTAATGTGCATGATTTTGACAAACTTTGTGAGACAATAGTTCTGGAGGAATTCAAAAATTGCATTCCACAAGCTTTACAAACTCACACTGATGAGCAAAACATTGTGTCATTGAGTCAAGCTGCAATTGTGGGGGATAATTATGCTCTTGTTCATAAGAAGAGTTTTTCTCGTTCCCAGACTCTGTCCATAAATGTGTCTTCGAGTGTCAAAGTACGGTGCAATTTCCCAATCGAATCCTGCATGTAGTATTCCTAGATTGCCTAGTTGTGCATATTGTAAGAAGCGAGGACATTTGATTTCCGAGTGTTGGAAACTTAAGAAGAAGGCGAGATATGTAACATCCAGGATCCTAGCCAAAGAACAACACTGGTATGCTCGCAAGCTAAAACAGTCAAGACACATCAGCATTCAGCGCCCCCTCTTGAATCGGGACCGAGGCCTCCACTTACCTCCCATGTATTCAAACATTTTAACCAGCGAAACGCGGGAAATCCCTCATTCATTGACAAAGACCTGCCGGTCCAGGTCGAAACGTCTGCAAACAACCTACCACGTCTCTAAGTAAGTGACCATCTCATACTACAATGCTTCTAGAGACCAATGACTAATTTTTTCTCCAGTTTTCAGGAACCATTTAGTAAGGTTCTTATAGACTGTGTCGGTCAATTGCCTAGAACCAAATCCGGGAATTCGTATTTACTGACAATTATGTGTGCCTCAACACGTTTCCCAGAGGCTATTCCCCTGAAGAATATTAAGGCTAAGGCTGCAGTGAAGACACTAGTTGAATGCTTCACTTATGTCGATTTGCCGAAGTGTTTACAGTCTTACCTGGGCTCAAAGTTTTTGTCCAACTTGTTTCGACAGGTTTCCTTGCAGCTGGGTATTACCTACGTGGCGTCGTTGGCTTACCACCATCGGACACAAGGGGCACTGGAGAGGTATCGTCAAACTTTGAAGAACATGTTTTGCAGTTATAGTCTTGAGAACAAAAAAGATTGGGAAAAAGTTGTACCATTTCTTATATTTACTAGCCGGGAGGCATTGCAGGAATCATTAGGATATTGTCTGTTCGAGCTGGTTTTTGGCCGTTCTGTTTGGGGCCTTTTAAAGTTGTTGAAAGAGAAATGGTTATCGGAGGATAAACATCTCAATTTGCTCGATTATGTGTCCGGTTTCAAAGAGAAACTGTATACAACATACAAGGTAGCTGGAAATAATTTAGTGGTTTCGCAGGGTGAGATGAAGTCTTGGTATGATAAGGATGCCAGAGAACGAGAATTTGAGCCCGGTGATCAGGTACTTGTGTTACTACCCGTTGTGGGCAACCCGCTTCAAGCTAGGTATTCCGTGGCTCATGTGATTCACCGGAAAGTTGGAAAGTTTCCGATATAGATTATGTTATTAAAACCCCAGATCGCAAGGAGAATTATACGTCAGTGTTATGTAAACATGTTAGAGGAGGCAGTGTGGCCCGAGTGGTTGATAAGTGTCTGCTTTCTTTACTCGAGGTCGTGGGTTCGAGTCCCACCAGGTCACACTGCTAAACCCTTGAGCCAGGTTTCAAGCTCCTCAGCTCGGTTTTAACCATATATTAATAAAGCATAAAAATATTTCCAGGTGAGCAGTGCAATGGGCCCACATGCGAGGCCTGCGCACGTCTGGTACAACGTGTATCAGACCGCCTGCAATTATTATTATATATATGTAAATATGTTGAAGCTGTATTTTGTTTGGAACGGTTCCGACAAATCTGTAGTAGTCATTTAGGTTCCAGTGAGTCTGTTGATGAACCTAGCGTGGGTGTTGAGGATGATATAGTTGGTTGTAAACCCAGATTGAATAATTTTCCCGTTCTTCGTAGTATTGATTTAAAGTTTAATCAACTGTCACGTGAGCAGGGACAAATTCTAAGAGAGTTGTTGTCTGAGTTTAAGGGTGTGCTTCCAGATGTCCCTAACATAGCTATTGTTGCTTGTCACGACGTTGATGTAGGTGGGGCTGCGCCTATTAAACAGTATACTTATAGGGCTAATCCTTGGAAAGAGAAAACACCTGCATTCTGCAATATACTTAAAATGGGATTATTGAGCCTACTTGCAGTGAGTGGAATCCCCCCTGCATATTGGTTCCGGACGTACTTATAGATTTGTTACTGACTTTCTCAGGGTCAACCATGTTACTGAGTAAGATTCTTATCCAATGCCCAGAATCGAAGATTGGATTGATCGTATTGGTAATGCCAGTGTCGTTACCAAATTTGATTTACTCAAGGGTTCTTAGCAACTAAGTTCCCCTGACTCAGAGAGCGAAGAGCATTTCTGCTTTTGTCATGCCCAGTTCGCTCTACGCCTACAAGGTCATGCCGTTCGGGATAAAAATGCCACTGCTACTTTTCAACAGATGGTTAATCAAGTTATTGGTGGTTTATCTTTTTATCGAAATCTATTTTGCCCGGGGTACGCCACGAGCTATGTTGCAGAACAAGAGGAGGATTGCGAATATTGTCATTTATTATGACGTAAATAGATAAAACTAACTTAGACTCTGCAAGATGGGCATGGACAAAACGCCCACCGGCGTGTACAAGGAATAGCCCCGAAAGAGGGAACAAAACAAAAGAACTGCCTGAAGGGCTTAAAGGAAAAGTACAGAACACGAACACAAAACTAGAAAAAAACCTAACAGGAAATGTATATGAGCAAAGAGAAAGTGGAACCGACAACCGGGATTGGGGTGGGGAAAATGCAGAGAATGAACGTAGGTCGTGTACACGACGAGGTACATTGTAGGTGGCTGAATGAGAGATCACGTTGAACTGACGGGGGCCTCGAAAAAATGTGGAGGTGGATGAGCCCTGACGAAAGGACTGACTGTTGGTTAGGTGGCGCTGGATCTTGTTGAACTTGAGGCAAACTTGGCGCCACAGGTCCCAGTGGTGGTCCCACTCGAAGGGGAAAGAAGACCGGAATTTCCTGAAATCGGTATCATAAGACAAGGCTGCAGAAAGGCCGTAGTGTGTGTTGCAGTCATGAACTATGGTCGAATACTTTGGAAGCTTAGGGGCATCCTGTGGAAACTTCTGGACCAGGATGGACTGGAAAATATTGAACGCCTGGGTCCACTGCAGAATGGATGAGATGGCCTTTGGACGTGCAGAGCTGGAAAAAACGGGAGTGTTACCGGTGAAGGAGATGGAGACAGAGGGAGAGGAGGAGGCAGATGGCTCACCTGAAAGGAGAGAAGAAAAGTCAATGAACTCGTTGTTGAAGATGCGTTGACGAGTTTTGGAGTCGACATGAAATCCTAGAGGCAATGACACATACAAATTATTTGAAGAAGGGTCAATATCCGAAAAAGACGGATTGGTAGTCGCATCGGAGGCTGAAGGTGGGGCAGTGAACGTCGGCTGGGAGGGGTGGATCGAAGGTGACGGATCCAGCGGCTGGCTAACGGTGAGCGGCGGAGCGGTAGAATCAGCGTCATAGAGCCGTTTCAATTCTGCAGCCAGCTTAGCATATTCAATGACTCGCGGCGATGGCTGGATTTCGGATGTTGCTGGTGGCGCTGGAGGAGGACGCGCGAAGGGACTTGCAGACTTGCGGGTGGATGTCCTGGTGGCTTTCTTGGGTGCCATGCTGGAAAAAGAAAAACATACTGAGTAGACCAGGGGGGGAAAAACCCAGGGTGGCGACCTCTGGGGGGACAAACCCCAAAGGGAAATGAGTAAAAAATGGGAAGTACAGGGGATGTAATCATCCCGAGAGGGAAGACAAAACTTCGTCGTGGAAACACCGCCGAAAGTAGTGGTTAGAACAAGGTATTGTAAGGCCCCCTACAGGCACACCGCCGAAATAGAATTGAGGAGCGAGGTATTAAAAAAATGGAAACAAGAGGTACAAGCCCTAGGATGGATAGAAAAATAACTAGAGGGCTATGTAAGCCAGAACAAGGAGAAAAACCTCCAAGTAACCGCCGAAATAATGTATAGTTAGCAGGGATTAAGCCCCCCTGAGGACGAACCGCCGAAAGTGAAAGAATTGAGAGAGGAGGCGATTATGGGGAGATAATAATCCCATGAGGAAAGAACCTCGTTGAGAATACCGCCGAAAGGAGAGATTAATATGACAGGGCATTATAAGGTCCCCTGTAGGCAAACCGCCGAAGATGAATACTTAGAACGAGGTGTAAAGTAGGGGTCCGGAGAGAACGATACAAAAAACTACCAGGAATAACTGGAAGGAAAGCGGAGGGGAGCGGGAGGGGGGTGGGGCGGGACTAGAGTGTGAGAAGGCCCAGTTCACGAAGGTGGTGACCGATGGCCACGCGAATGCTGAAGGCGNGGGGGGGGGGGGGGGGGGGGGGGGGGGGGGGGGGGGGGGGGGGGGGGGGGGGGGGGGGGGGGGGGGGGGGGGGGGGGGGGGGGGGGGGGGGGGGGGGGGGGGGGGGGGGGGGGGGGGGGGGGGGGGGGGGGGGGGGGGGGGGGGGGGGGGGGGGGGGGGGGGGGGGGGGGGGGGGGGGGGGGGGGGGGGGGGGGGGGGGGGGGGGGGGGGGGGGGGGGGGGGGGGGGGGGGGGGGGGGGGGGGGGGGGGGGGGGGGGGGGGGGGGGGGGGGGGGGGGGGGGGGGGGGGGGGGGGGGGGGGGGGGGGGGGGGGGGGGGGGGGGGGGGGGGGGGGGGGGGGGGGGGGGGGGGGGGGGGGGGGGGGGGGGGGGGGGGGGGGGGGGGGGGGGGGGGGGGGGGGGGGGGGGGGGGGGGGGGGGGGGGGGGGGGGGGGGGGGGGGGGGGGGGGGGGGGGGGGGGGGGGGGGGGGGGGGGGGGGGGGGGGGGGGGGGGGGGGGGGGGGGGGGGGGGGGGGGGGGGGGGGGGGGGGGGGGGGGGGGGGGGGGGGGGGTTGGACACGAAGTTGTACAGCCTACAAACGTAGGAACTGCCAAGGATGTGAACATGGGGCGATATGAGGTATAACGTGAATAAAACGGTTGATTAGAATAAAAAAACGGAACTTACCTCGAAAAGGACGAAGTAAAGCAGAGGAACGAGAAGTGACAGAGCGTCGCACCCGAACGGAGTAAGGGGTCAAGGGTCGAAAGAAAACGAAGAAATGCAAACAAGAAAAATGCAGAGAATGAACGTAGGTCGTGTAGACGACGATGTAGGTGGCTGAATGAGAGACCACGTTGAACTGAACAAAGGAAATATGGGCGACCAATCAGGAGTCGCGTAGAGAAATGTATGAATACAAAAGTAGGCCCCTGAGGCTATAAATAGAGATTAGTAATGCAAAATAAACCCTAAGGACTGGTATCAAAATAAAGAGACAAATGTCAAAATAATGACGATAAATGCCTTTAACAAGTAAAATTTAATTTGTGGGTCAAATACTGCCGATTTGATCGTTTACAGCAAAAGCTGGGATGAACATGTTACACGTATTCGCGAGTTGTTAGTTAGGTTATCTGAAGTAAAATTAACTGTAAATTTGGCTAAAAGTGTGTTCGGTCGGGCCACTGTTAGTTATTTGGGTCATGTGGTTGGATGTGGTCAAGTTAGGCCCATTGATGCTAAGGTTGATGCCATATTGAGATATCCTTCACCAACTAATCGCAAGAGTTTTTAAAATGAGATATTTGGGAATGATAGGATTCTACAGGAAGTCTTTTCCAAATTTTGCGTCAGTGGTTTGTCCTTTAACTGAGCTGTTAAAGAAAGATGTCGCTTCTTTTTGGTCAGATAGTTATGAAAGTGCTTTTCAGAACAGCAAAGCCTTGCTTGTGGATAAGCAGATTCTAACAATACCTTATTCTGAGAAGCCATTCAAGTTGATGGTAGATGCCAGTGATGAGGGGCTGGTTCTGTGTTACAGCAGTCTCAAGATGGCGCTGGAAAACCTATAATAATTGCTTACCTTTCAGAGAAGTTTGATTGTAATCAAAAGAATTTCTATTGAAGAGGAGTGCCTGGTCTTACTGATGTCGTTACAGAATTTTGATGTGTATTTATCACCAGTAGTGTGGTCCATTATTGTGTACTCTGATCACAATCCTTTGAGGTTTTTGCACAAGATGAAGGATAAGGATAAGCGCTTGCTTAGATGGAGTTTCTTGCTGCAAGAGTTCGATATTGTTATACATCATGTTAAGGACTGTGACATGTTTTGTCAGACTGTTTATCTAGGATGTTTTGACTGTGCTCAAGTATTGTTTTTTGTGAGAAAACTGCTAAGGGGTGAGGTGTCACTACTGTTGTGTTACTCTTCTTGTTCAACACTATTTCACGCGAGACGCAACACGAGTCGCGAACTTTGCGACAGCTGACTTGTTCTGAGCTGTCGTGAGTGTTTTTTCTGGTTTTGCCTTTTGATTTTGTAAGTTGTGCTATCAGATTTCAGTTTATTAAACCATTTCTAACCGTTTTATATGAAGTTTTAACTGACGTCGGCTATCAGGGCTGTAACACGATAAACAAATCCATCTTGTCACTTTGTCAGGACTTCTTTCCCGATGACTCATAACCATACATATGAAACATATAGGTTGGATACTAAAACTTTGCCGAGCCGAGACTCCCAACTTCAACTGTCCCAAATCCAAATAAAATCTGCGTACATCTCCCTCAGACTGGTATTGCATAAACCTTCGAAGCCTTGTCATTCGTTGATCCCATTAAATTATCCCTTTGAGTGGTTGATTGGTGACGAAATTTTCAAAACAAACTCAAAACTCTGAATTCAAGGACATAAAATAGTTAACATGACGGATTTCAGTTGTGCTTTAACATGTACTCCTGTCGAAGATAAAATTTCGAAATTGAGCAAGCAAACTCTATGTCAAAGCCAAGAAATTTATTCCCAATTTCAATGATTGTGGTTATTAATATTAACCTTCCACCTAAGTGTAATTTGCTTCTTCTTATACAATGTAGCTCATTTTAACCCTTAACCTAGAATTTAATTGCAAGAACCGGTGTATCTTGTGTTTGATCTTGACATTATGTGCTACTGTTTGTTGAAGCACAACGAACACTCGGTTATTGGGGGACACGTCGGTAAATGCTTGATTTCGCAGTAGCCCAGCGTTAGAAGCCACAAACCCGTGGTACCACGGTTATAAACAATGTTGTTTTGCATAATCACAGTTTAATTTTATTCAAGCTGATACCAAATTATGTGGAGGGCACTCAAATAACATTCGTGGGCGCGCGAAAACAGAGCTCCGGAGTTGCGTCGGGAGCTTTCGCCAAGAACATGGCTGCTCGAAGGTCGTCTGCCATGAAAGTCTTACGTCACAAAATAAGGTCATTGATTTTGTGATTTTGGAATTTTTAACATTTTTGTCGTCAAATCACCACTCGACGGCAATATGAAGAGATCAACTGAAAAAGATTTCTTTGATGCTAGTTTCGAGGAGTTCGATGCACATTTGAGTAGAAAATTCTGAGCAGGGTGTCTTAACGTTAGGCAAGTTTTTGTGTTATTGCTATAAAAAATGATTAGCTGTTGAGGAAATAAAGATTATATCTGACCTTGATCACCTTGATCTTACAAAGCCTTTCTTTACTTACCGTGAAGATGGATTGATTTACCCCGAAGAACACACGCCTAATCTTGAGACAGTGTGTGAGTTTAGTTTTAGCTTAACTGAGCAATTAAAGGAGTATGCCACTCAAATAACAACCGAATTTGTATCAATTTAGGTCGACTAGTTCTACTCGATAACGGCACGTACGGTTGCGTTACCTGAAACCTGACGGCAGACGGAGGTGTTGAAATTATCCAATGACGTCATTGGTTTCACACGCAGTGTGTTCAGTAGTTCGCAACACGGCTAACTGGTGTTTGCTTATCGCTTTAATTCATCATTTGACACCAATATCATCAAGTTCACCGAGTTCTTATAAAAACGTGTTGTTTTATTTCGCTGTTTACGGATTCATTGGTGTTTGCACACACCGTAGCCAACAAAGTTCGGCAGGCCAAGGTCCGTATGAGGAGGAGTTTCGGGTCTGTTTGGAGATAAATTCGAAGTATTTTCCGTGAGATACAGACAGGAGAACCTAGACCTGTGCTGTTTAGACTTGTGATTTTTTGAGTTCTAAACACACAAAACGCTCATTATCCCGGCCAGTGGCTCGGAACTCGATCACGCCCGTCGCGAACATAAACCAGCCACAGTTGGAAAATAAACTTCCAGTCAATAAAATGCTATATTAGTCAGCCAAACAAGTGATGTGCACGTGATTATGTTGGTGAATTAGCCACGAAACTGCAAATGTACTTAGGGCTCGTCGGGGGCCGCGAATTCAGGTTTCGCTTTGGCCACAGAACCGCCAGAGCAGAAGTTGTACATTGACAATCATAATGTAAATGTAAATAAAGATTCCTCTAACACCTGGATGTGGGATAGAAATCGAGTTATTGTTTCACATTAGCAAGCACCGAATTAGCATGAGCTCACACGGCCTCGGTGTCCGGTCAATTAGTTTTATCACGTAACGCCGGTAACGCAATGATTTATTCATTACTGGCTTATCAAATCATTTGCACTCAAGAACACTCCAAAGGAATTACAAATTGAATCTAATGAGAAAGACTTTGTTACAGTTGTATGTAAGTATTGGTTAGGGTGAGAATAATTCATTTTGAAACAGAACGCTCAATAATAAACGTCAAACTGGTAACTCACAATCCCGACTTAGACGGGAGCTCGTCCGGCGAAAACTTCGTAGGTGGAACGTTTAGTTTCACAGGCTATCAGTTCAAACCGGAATAGAGTGATGAAGAAATACTAGAGGGGCGCCGTGATCAAGCTCTGGCAATGGAACGTATGGATAGTTATTTCGTAGGCCGGCATTCGTCAGTCTCAGTGTCTACGTCTGCAGGCCACAGACACGGAGATGTTTCACGGCCCCGTAGTTGCTATTTACAGCGTGGTTTTCATTCTTTACTACCGCTAGCCTCTTCCTAAGCATTTCGGACTCTCGAGGAAGTCGAAAAAACGATATACCCGCTTTCCTCGCAGCTGCATAATTCGGACAAGCGGGAACCATGCACCCCAACATAACAGCATTCCCTCGGCAAATGAACCACTGACGTCACTGCGTCGTTTCTCATTTTCCTCACAGGTTAACGCGACACCTCTCGGCAAGGTAAGGTCGACCGTATGTGAGGCGATGAGGATATAGACAGATTAAGACGGTAAAAAAATAATTAAATCGGATGGCAATCTCCTTTAAGCCAGTGAGTGAGTGCACTTGATTGTTAGTTGTAGGTGCGCAAATTCGACAATTAAAGATGCATTTTCACTATATTGAAGAAGAGAAATAATGGAGACCATTTGAAAGATATCAGTGCCTATCCACTTAGCCTTAGAATTTCATGAAATAAACGAAGTATTCCAGTTTATTCGAAAAAGAGGAAAACGCACCAAAAACGTTTGAAAAACTATGTAACTCAATGAAGTTATGCTCACGGTAACTTCACACGGAAATTTACAAACTTCGTATCAAATGAGCGTCAAAGACAAGGTGCATGGGGCAAAACCTGTTTTAATTTTATTGATACGAAGCCGGAATTGAAGTGGGTTTTACTTGGGCATTCGGTAGACGTTTCGTACGTCCAAACTACGTTGGCTTTCAATTATTCGAAGTTGGTGAATGTACCAGTGTGCCCAAGTCAAGGAAGGTATGTACCCATAATGAAATGTCACATTCATCTTAAAATATCTATAACTAACAACTTTCAACACATAAAAATATATTTTCTAGAAGTAGATTTCAAAGCAAATCTACTCATACCATTCAGAACACTTACTTTTCCTGAAGACACGAGGCAACCTGTTTTTAAAATGTTGTTTTTAAATGTATGGTGACAGGATAAAAGTCCCTTGAGCATCATTCGTCAAACTTTTGTATTAAAATTTGACGACGATGCTCACCTGGGATTTCTCCATAATTTAAGTTAATACTTTAATCCCCAAAAAGGCTTTCCTAACGATAATGGGACACTTAATTTTAAACTAAACATAAAACATAATGTAAGCTTCAATACAAACTCATCTCACATAGAAATTGTGCCATTGGGAAATTAAAATTATTAAAATCATTGTATTTTTATCGTAACATTTTTTGCAAAAAAGATTTTGTGGCTTTACTGGTACAATTTGTGAATGGTATGAATAGATTGCCTCGATTTCTATATACTGTGTTGGATTGATAGTATCTTGTAAATATCTTAATATGAAGTAGACATTTAATGAGGCTTACACGTATAACCTGAATGCAACCAAACGTGTGTTGAAGAACCCAAATAATGTCATTTTGTCTTACCTGCGTTCTCTTACATTCATATGAAAGCAATGGAATCAATTACATGAGAATATTTTGTTTAATATAAAAAATTAAATTAAAAGATACAATCTCCAAAAATAGCTGTTACCTTTTTTAAATTAATGTCTCGCTTTCGTGTTATGCACACTTTTACTTGTTCATAGAAGTCATAAATGTATTATTTTGGGTAGTCTTGCATGCAAATGTGGAATTCAAAACAGCATTTTTTAGAACAAAGCATGATGTATAGTATACTAATGTTCCATATGAATCTGCTGTATAACGTCTCTTTTCCGCGATCCTGTATTCATGTGTGGTGTACTTGTTCACTCCTGTAAACCCTGAATGCTATGAATTATGGGATTGTTAGTGAATTGTGGGTAGTAGTAAAGATGGATGGAAACCATGTGGATGTGTTCTTTGTTGATCTGCCTCACGAGTCGATGGTTTTGGAGATATGGTGTTTCGAAGTTAGCCATATTTGTATATTTTCTAGGGTCTTACATAACTTCGAAATTCAACAACGACAACTAAACAGCAGCGAAATGCAGCTTTAATTGCTCGTTGTCCATTTGTCCTATGAGGAAACAATATTTATGGGGCCCGTCAAAAGTCCGTCAATGGCCGGAACCCTGAATTCAACCATTTCACAAAAATATTGGATTAAATAACAAAAAACAGCACGTGTTACCAAGGGTAAAAGAGTCTACATAGGTCAAAATACTAACGATAATAATGATGTTATATAATTTAAAATTGGGTGGCATTATATTCGAATGCGGGACTGATTGGTGCAAGTGCATGTTAAGCACTGACAACAGACATTATAAGTCAAATCATCCGAACTTCACGTTGTGCTTCCTGTTTTTGCAAAATTTCCCATACAATCTAGTACGTTGGAAATCCGTACATGAAGCCAGGTAATTAATTTTACATTAAAACACATGTTACGGTCTTTTTACTTGAAAAGGAAATTATTCTCAAGGACAGTACAATTACCTATTAACCAAAAACACGATATGATCATGTTTATAATTAATTCATGAATTTTTTTAGGTATACATGCAGCATAGCTAATCATGTTTGAGGATAATGGACCAGAGGTTAAAGGAAAAATGAAATAAACAATATGAATGTTTTGGGAAGATGTGAAAAGCCTTTTGTGTCAAAGTTTCAACGAATTTCATTAAATTTTAAAACTGCTCCTACATATTTCTAAAAAGAAATATAGAAAGAGACTGTTACTGTTAGCTAATTTACATATCATAAAAAAGCAAGACCATGTCATGAATTTTTTTTGCAGAAAAATCTGTTTGCTTTTATAACACATTTATGGGGAAATTATAGTACTCGATTCGCCCACATTTGAATAGCTTCCAGAATATTTAAGCATGTGAACAGAAAATTCAATGGACTAGTTTCATTTAACGAGCTCAACGCAACGCTATAGTGTTGGCACGGAGTAAGTCGTGCATACATGTATGCTGTCTGCTAACATATTTTAAACTCCTTTTCACATTTTATAATAAGTCAAAGTCGAATTTCATAGTACTGTAATGCCTCATGTCGGCGTAGCTAACAGTTAAATTGCCGAGAAATTGTTAATACTGAATGATCATTGTTTTTGTTTATAGACTGAACTAACTTAAAATCCGTTCTATAATTTCTTTAACGAAAATGAAGAATGAATTGCATCTTTAAGTACGAATATTAATTATTATTTGTAACTAGTGCTTTATGTCCAACATGTGACTAGCAAACCGATTTACACTAGTTCGTTTTTCTTGATGCCATTGTAGGTTAATGTTTGTAGTAATATCTTGTGATATTTCAGTCAACTAATAAAAGGCTTTTGATGCGTCACAAATATATTGTGAGCGGGGCTTTTCATTGAGATAAGTAGTTTGGCATTTCACGTTAAGTTTTAAAGACGCAAGTTCAGTGGATTGGTTATTGCGAAAACAGTAATGATATTAATAAAGAGAGTGAGAACAGTTGCACAAAAAAAATTCGTGTATAATGTGTTTGAAAAAATACTGAGTAGAAGCTTGGTCTGTAATTTGACAAATCTTCATAGAGATAATTTCTTAATTATTAAAACAACTATTACAACTTTGAATTTTTCCAGGGAACGCCGTTTGTAAACGATTTCTTAGTGATAATGGATGAGGGTTCGCTAATCGAAGAGAGCATACTAATTTGATGTGTGCGTCGACGTGGGATATAAAAGTGGATATTGTTTTTATAATTTAATTTTCATAAGTAAGCGTAACTTTTAATTTGCGTTGCACAGATAGATTAATGGGGTCTCTCTTGTAAAATACAAGCTCAGAAAGGCTAACAATGTAATAATCCTTAATTAGACATTATTTTCGTTTCATTTTGGTTTAGTATCATGATAAGCATTTTAACGAAACTTTTTCAGTCAAAACCTAAGCTCAACTAATGCCTGTTTAACACAACTCCAAATATTTTCAAACATAATTAAATATGAATGTTTAGTTTAATTTTAATTTTGGTGCAGCACTGCCTAAAATGGCTATCATAGTTGGCATCATATTCCTCATTCCTTAAGCGTACGCATTCAACTGCTGCACTATATAGTGAAGTTTATCCGGAAACCCAGCTGAGTATTAGAAACAGAAAAAATAATGAACAGGTAAATACAAACGAAGCAAAAACCCACGAAACGTTGATAAACTGGTGCTATCTTTCGACTGACAGAGATCATCCTATATTCTAAATTTGTGAATGTAAAGTAAAGTCTGTAAACACAGAAAATTAGGAAACCGTGTCGTGAATAGCATGATTCAAGTGTCATTGTATTTTGTAAAAGTAAAAACTACCCATGTTTTATGCAGTGTTCCATGAAATTCGACTTTTAAGCTCAGATAATTATGCAAATAGAATTTGAAACGGAACAACATGTAGAGAATGGCAAAAGTATATAGACCCTGGTTTTAGCTTTATCAGTCACTTTAGGCCAACAGTGATGTTTCTAGAAAATTCCAAAGTGATTAACATAGAACTTCAGTCTCAAATATTATTAGAATGGGTGGTAAAATTCCTGCAAGTTTTGGAATTTGTTTGAATTGGTGAAAAGTTCTGAAACACTGTAAAAACTTTAAATGCCCATTCATACAGAATCAGCAGTTACTACATAGTCGACAGCTATAAACACAATAAGTTATTTAATCAACGAACATACACGTAAGAGTTGCAGAACGTGACTGGGGAGTTCATTACAAGTCAAAGCTTTGCGGCACTGGCTGGAACATTGGACAAGTTTACGCCGAACGTTTTGTTTAAGTTTACGTGTGAACATGCAGTCTGGATTGATATAGCGAACAAATCTACAAATCTACCATCGCACCAAAAGCTATTACGGCTGGGCTACATGTTATTGTCTCTTCTTTCTTCTTCAACTGGTCTTTCACCTTGGCAATTTCCTTGTTAGAAAAACAATGAATATATAATGTGCCAGACAAGAACTGCAGTTAATAGAAAACTACCCTGGTGATACCCTCCCCCAATAAGCCATACTCTTGCAAAATTGCTTGTCTCATTCTTCTAAAAACATTGAATGTGTTTGTCGTTTATTGGCAAAGTCATAAATCTATCACCAGTACCATTTTGCAGCACTATTATGCCCAAATGCGTCCGTTCGGAACTGTGTTTACACGCCAAAGAGACATGGTTTTGGATATAGGCCCATGGGTTAAAACGCGCATTTTTCCGGCAATAGAAAACTATTTACCAAATTACCTGAAAATAAGCCAAGAAAATCTATAGAAACAGAAGCAAACGTAATAATTGCCTTCAGAAGGCACAGCGGTAAAAATAAGTGTGCCTATATGCGAATTAATGCACATGTATGGCCTATGCAAAGGACTTTACCTGGGTTTCTATGCAAATTTATGAGCTTGCGCCATTATTTGAGCCACTTTGGTAAAATAGGCCGCCAAAAAGGGCCATATTTCGGATATGGGCCGTCATACCTTAAGACGCGGAAATACTGTAAATATGTACACAAAACGTACCGAGAGTGGCTTTGATGAAGTAATATCCCACGAGACATTATTCCACGTATCGACCGAGACCGAATGTATTTATCCCACATGCATCAAATTCCTAATATGTTCTTTCATTTCTTCGCATGAATTTTCAAATACTTCTCTCGAAACTGTTCACGTGGCGGATCACATCCTACATGTATATGTATGTACTTGCGCGTTAGGTTTCAAGTTTTCTCAAGTAAAAGAAAGTTTTAAATGTAACAATTTATTACTTCCAAATAGATTATCAAGATGAAAGCAACGGTAACTGTGCATTGAACTTGTAACAACTCTTGAAAGTAGTTAAATAACAACAATATTTCATATTGTAGTTACCGAGGAATCGGCGCCTGAGATGCAGACGACAACTTATTTAGCAATTGAAAACTGAGACAGAACAGTCATATAATTAACGGTCCTGTTCCTGATGTTACTCACACTGTTGCAGTTGCATTACCTTAAACTATTTTCCGAAAGTTTGATGATCGAGCCGGCTATCGACGTCGAGTCGACATTGACCTACATGTACCTGTTGAACTTTCCACGTCAGGGGTCACTGTTGAAGTAGTGCGGATAACATTATTACATAGCCGTATTCCCTCGACTTATTCAGCGCGTGTCAGGTATCGAGTCTATATAGCTTGAACTATTTTTAAGACGCGAATTTACGCGAACGTTCTGCTACTTGTATTACCGGAAAGAGGGTAGGTTGAGCAAACGATCAGAAGAGGCCGTGAGGACTATAATTTATTTTATTTGAAAATGAATAAACTTCCTCATCCAACAGCAATCGAGTGATGGCAGGATGTGGTGTGCAAATCGAAATCAGCTGACTGGTGAATCAATGCGTTTCTGGTTCTGGCTGTGTTGCAGTGATGTCCAAATGAACTCGCCAGATTCTAAGATATTACAGAAAAGAATACACTGTACAATGTAACTTGGAAATAAATTAACAAATCTCGTATTATTTTCATTAACTATTCACTCTTCCTCAATCAATCTAGCAAAAACGATGACCCATGAACTTTGGAATGATTAAAACATTTTGAATTGTTTTATAAGTTATTTATGTTTGTAACGTCAACCTCAAAATGAACGTTATGGGTGAAATTGAGCGGACTGGGGGTGCGGTGCCCCCTCGTGGCACGATAAATAGCAAGTACGAAACGTCACCGTCAGGGCTACTATGAGACTTTGAAAATTGCGGTTGTCACCTACACTCAAGCTTTACTACAACTGCCTCTGAATGTTTGGCCTTTGACAAGAAGTCGTATAAAAACTTAAAACCATGAAACCATAAATGCGTCATAATGTCATGAAAGACGACGAATTACACAAAATCAAGAAAACCTTTTAACATTGAGGCATCGTTTTTGTTTATAGTGCACTCACTAAAAAGATGATAGTATGAGCTTTCTGGCATGTCGGCTCTTCAGAAGCTACAAAGTAAAGAACATGCATTGGACAGCATTAGCAAAGTTAAACCTTCCCAAGCATCTCTCTGGTGTTGAATGAGTAATGTCCGTCTTAAGGACAAGGTAATGGGACACCTTCGTAATATATTACATCCGCAAGCGGAAGGTTCCTGTTTTACCAAACGCACTTTTCATAACTAATGACTTGAAACTAGAGGCATTTCAAATTCCTGCGTTCACGAGTCTTTTAAAATTATAATAATATGACGCTTGTTCAAGCATCACCTTCATGAGAAAACGTACGTGACATTTTTATTGATTCCATACCTAAAACCGTTGCAAGCTGAAAATTAAGAAATGAATTGTTGCTCTCATCACATTTATAAATGCAAATGATTCACAAATTACCATTTTGAAGCCTTGTATAATTAATCCGTAACCAACAGCACAAAGTATGGAGATCCATTGTACACATTCGGGTCGACACCATATGCTGACTGGCAAAATCACAGCAAATCCAATCAACTGGCAATGGAAAGTATATGTTTATGAGCAATGAAAAAAACTCCAGTCGATAAAACATTTACTTCGTTTATCGTTTGTATGAAAACTTGGAATTTTTGTAGAATACGAACTGGAAGAGGTGACGACCAAAAATAACTCCACTGCATACTTATCCATCATTCACCAAAACATTCTGCTATATTCACGGTATTACTTTAATGAAAACAACATGACACGTGTCATGTACAGAGACCACATGTGTATTCATAAACTATGTTAGCTGTATCTTTTGACAACCAACACATCGTTTGAAGATCTGGGATGGTTCACGTGAAACATGTCACGATTAAAAACGGTAGTTTTATTTATTTTTTAAAGTTTTTTAAGTGTATTTGCATAAACTGATATTAACAATGGTATACAGTAGAAAAGTAAACGAACACAAACACATTCACTCTCACATTCACACATTCCAGCTCTGCTTGAATTTATACTGAATGTATAAAGGGGATTCAAAAAATCCCAGCAAGTCAGGGGGTAATTCTCTAGATTTCATACTTTTCCATGTCTTGACAATGTCAAATAAAATTGGGCGAAACCTCTGAAGTACAGGAGTACATGAAGGCTTCGAACAAATATATATATATATATATATATATATATATATATATATAATATCATAATATATATATCATTAATCGGACTATCTGAAATTTTCATTGCCTTGGCAAGAGCAATGTGCTTGTTCCAATTGCTAAATTTGTATCTTTCCTTTAAAAACTCCCATGATAATAATTTATTTTCGAAATCTATTAAGTCTTGAACAACAGCAATTCCAGCATTGTAATAGTTGATGTAGAACACAGTTTTTCCATTTATCAAATTATTTTTGTTATTTTAAACAACCTGATTTTTAAAACCAATATTCTTATGTAAGTAGTTTGTTATTTGCTCCCAGGACCATAACATATCAGAGTACAATAGGTTAAAAATTTCTATCAGCAAATTTTTATAGCATAATTAGATTTTAAGATTAAACAACTTCCATATTTTCTATAAACATATTTAGGGAATATCTCCTATTCTTTATTTTTCCTTCTAAAAAACGTTTATTCTATTTAATTAACAAGGACTTATACAAAATGTTCACATCTGGAACAGCTAAGCCCCCTCTTTCGCTACTATTTACAGCAATATCTCTTCTAACCCTTGGGGGTTTATTTTTCCATATGAAACCCTGGACAATATTATTTATCTCCCTTCGTTTGTTAGGAGGCATACCTAATGTATTCATAACATAAATTATTTTGGACATAGCAAAAATTTTGATCACCTCAATTCTTACTAGTAAGGAAATATTGCGGCTTTTGCTAATATCTAATGTTTTTTTGAAAATTTTTAATTTTGTCATCATAATTACGTGCATTGTTTCTTTCCTTATTGTGTCCAAAATATTCGCCCAAACATTTGACTGGCTTTCCAGACCGTTTAAATTTACACAAAATTTTACTGGATTCCTTATCCTTGCCAAGATGGAGGCCTTCACATTCATTTGGATATAACTTTAATCAGGAGACGTCCCCAAAACTTTGAAGGACGTCTAATAATTTGGAGCCCGATGTCTTGTCTTGAAGAAATATTGTTGTATCATCAGCATACTGCAATACCTCTGATTAAATGTTTTTTTCTAATATAATTCGCCATTGTTATAGAGAATGTTAACCCATTTTTTAAAATTGGGGCCAAAATTGAAGGCATGCAAAACCTTATGAATAAATTTCCATTCAATTGTGTCATACGCTTTTTTGAAGTCTAAAAATAGGATGTGGCCTTGAACTTCATTTAAGTTTGTATATGCATTAACATCTTCAATTATTCTTATACTGTAACCNGTAATTACGAGCGTAATTTTACGGCGAAAATTTTCACCATTTAATTTACGAGCGTAATTTTACGGCGACACTCCTGCAATTCAAATTACGCTCGTAATTACGAGCGTAATTTTACGGCGACATTCCTGCAATTTAAATTACGCTCGTAATTTTACGGCGACACTTTCCCCTCAACGGCCCACCATAGTAATGTACATAATTACGCTCGTATTTTTCCGGCGACACTTTCCCCCCAACGCCCATCATAATTTACAGCCACCTGTAACTATGAGTAAAAACCACCAGCAAAATTCTAAGCCAACATGGGGACTAGTTACCCCTTCCAACTCCAAAATGGAACCTGGGTCATCCTGTCTTCAAAAATACCCGAACGCATAGTCTCATTTTTCGATTCATTAATGTGGGCTTACAAGTTTGATTTGGCAGTATGTTGGCCTTAGAATGAATTTCAAACTGAATTTTTCCCTACCAATGTCCTTCGTATCATCTTGCAAGGTGTCAGAGCTGTTGCGCACCCTTGGCCTTGTGGATCACCTGCTTCATCGCCTGAATTTAAGGTTTGTGTCTATAAAGAACTTTTCCATCACCAAAACAATTTTTGTCATTTAGACCACGTGTTATTAATAAAACATTTGTCACAAATTATTTAGTTGATAAAAATGAATATGAATTCAGGGCTTGAAATGAGTGGCACTTTACTATTACCGGAGACAGTCTCTACAGGTAAACTTATTGTGGCACATCCTTTATATTCACGTGACTTTGTCGTGAAGACCAGTTGTCATGTGTTTCCAGAACCAACAACAATTTCTTGTCTGAACAAGGAAAAAGGTGAGACCAATCTTCCACCGGTAAGTAACCGAAATCAAGAGTTAGAGTATGTCAGTGGTAAGTGCAGAAACTAATGGGTTTTGTTCTTAATAAAGCAGGTGATGAAGAGCAGACATTTGTTCAAATTCCAAAAAGGCGTTGTACAATGCAAGAGAACAACAAGCCCATTACATACCAAATCGAGTCTATACAAGTACAGTGTATCACCAATAAATTCAAAACACCCAATCACATACTGTAAGACATGACTTGCTCAACCTTTAAAACTGTTAATGCCCATACTGCACTGCCTAAGGCTACATGTACACCTCTTTGCAGGTCTCATTCATAGTACTTAGTGTTGTACAAACGATAATGACCTGCATTCTGAGACACAGATGTCTCGAACAAAAAAACTGGCATCAAACTGGTTGCCCTCTTCCCTTCAGGATTTTGTGTAACCCCGCTTCGCGCAAGAAACTTTTGTTCATCTTTTGCTAATTACACTCGGTTTCAGTCACACCATGATTGATACTGCACGTGCTAGACTCCACGACTCAAACATCTGTCCATTTTACAACAAGCACTATCAAATTCGATGTGATTACTCAAGTATCGGTTTCTTCAAACTCCATGGGTAATCAGCAGGCTGTTTGAAAGCAATCCTACAGATTTCTTAAGTAGATTTCACAGAGTTACAAAAGATCCGCCATCGCTTGGTTCCAGCTTAAATACTGGGCAACTTTTCCGGCTCATGTTGCTGTATTGCACGCATTATGATACTTGACAAAATGACTATGCGGTCCAGCCCAGGTTGTGTTTCCAAGGTTTACTATGTGGTGATTAACTTATCCTAGTTTGATTCAGTGCTTATAGGGAGATTGGTATATTATATTCACCTAACCTTGTCGAGAGCTTAACGAGTTGTCATATCTTTGCAGAGCCATAAATAATTTCTTATCTTCTACCGCTAAGTAACTGAAAAAAATTGGAACATGCCACTGCTAAGTGCAGAAGAGGTTTCTCAGCACCCGCCACGTGGCGACATTCACCGCTGGTGATGCCCACCACCCGGTGAGCATGGACACACCACGTTGAAAACAATACCCTCGTAGCTGAAAAAACCAACATTTTTGTTGCAGTTTAAACATGACCTCAAAATGATTGAGGTTGTTGCCTTCAACGGCATTCTTGTTGATGTCAGCATTGCTGCAAATAACGTTTGTTTATGGAAAAAATGGTGATTCATTTAATGACCATTTCAGTGTGCATAGTATTCATCATTACATGCATCGTATCATTAATCATACATGTACTAAACAAATGTGTTTTAGTGCACGTTCACGGAACGCTAATGTTACTGCTGCTTGAGTGTTTTTGTTTGTTCCTGGTGAAGCGGTGACGATCCTTTAAAATTATGACAAAACAGAAGTCTGAGCAGAACACGGATATCATTTATCAATTACTTCTATAGGATACACATTTATGCCAAAGTGAACTTGCCCCTCAAAGTGAGACGTAATGACCAGAAAAGCTGTCAAATCAATTAAATTTTAGATCCTGCATTATCTGGTCAACACTGACGTCTGGTAACAGCCGACATCTAAGGATGATTCGTGGAAAGCCTCATTAAGATCTTCACCTTGAAAAATGTAAGCTAAGGGTTTTGTTCTTAATATACCAGACGATGAAGAGCAGTGACGCATGTTCAAATTCCTAAATGGCGTTGTATAATGCAAGAGAACAGCAAGCCAATTACATACCCAATCGAGAGTATACATGTACCACCAACAAAGTCAAAACACCCAATCACACACTGTAAGATATAACTTGTTCACAGTTTAAAATTGTTAATGCTCATACCGTTCTGCTTAAGGCTACATGTACACGACTTTGCACTTAAGGAGGTCCCATTCATGTTACTTGTCTTACTCTTGTACAAACTATAATGACCGCTCACAGGATCGAGCATAATGAGACATAGATGTGTCGTATGAAAAAGCAGGCCTCAAACTGACTGCCCTCTTCCCAGCAGGATTCTCTGTGAGCTCGCTTCGTGCAAGAAACGTTTGGCTATCTCTTCCTGATTACACTCAGTTTCAGTCACAGTATGATTGATACTGCACGTGCTAGACTCCACGACTCGAACATCTGTCCATTTTACAATGAGCACTATCAAATTCGATGTGCTTACTCATGTATTGGGTTCTTCAAACTCCTTGGGAATTCGGCAGGTTGTTTGGACAATACAGGGAGCAATTTCATCATCAAAGTCGTCAAGAATTGAATTGAATTGAATTATCTAGCTAAAGAATCTTCTTTTCTTCGAATCAGTACATGTACCACTAACGTATTATGCTGGGTGACATTCATTTGCTTTGATCGAACGGGTTTTAATCAGGAAAAAGAAAATAAAAGGAAAAAACATGCATTAGATGGAAGTCAACATTCTAATGACATGTAAGTATCAGCGTGTATGCATCAAAGGTTCTTATGCGGTTTCAAAGCCCTTTCAAATGCACGTTTCACTTTCCATGTTGTAAAAAACAACTGGTGCATCAACTTGTAACTTCAGGTTTTAGGCAGGCTGAGAGATAGGCACCACGGAGACAAGTCCGTGGACATTTTTACTTTTATTTCCTTTGATTTTTTATATTTAGGAACCGAATCGGATTCCACATGCGCCAATGGCGAAAACAGTGAACAATCTAGCGGTTAATATGTAGATTGTTTATTTCAAATGATGAGCGTGGTTCGGGACATCGTGATTACCTGTGAACTACCCCTCAACTCGGACGGGAAGCAAAGCATATAATTTGTTTGGGGAAGAAGCTTAGAAACAAAAATATGTCAACAATTTTAAAAAACACGTTATTTGAATCACGTCTTTAAACAAAGATCACACTATATACACTGAAAAATGTCAAATTTATAAAACCTACATGTACATGTGCATTTTAGATACATGTATTAACTGCTGGCGAAAATAGCCCCATTGCCGACACTATTTTGTCTTAAACGCTTGCATTTTGCCATTAAAATTGTTAAAAAATTCTCCACTGGTGCACAACTACTATGCGTGATCAACTTGTTACAAAGAATTAAATAGGATGCGTGTTTTTCTTTGGAACTCATTTCCTCGCCGTAACATCACCATAGACTGTTTTGAAGTTTTCATTGAGAGATCTAGGTATTTGAAAGCCAGATATACAATTTACTCGAATTACAAGTCACATTATACATTAAATTTTTTAATAGTATTGCTCCCAAGTGTGTTGTTACCTTTATTTTTAAGGCTGAGGGTGGACGATAGAGTTAAAAATATTTGACAGAAAATTGTGGATTGCTAGATACTATTCTGCCAAGTGATGTCGTTCTTTCTGACCGAGGCTTTGACGTTCATGAGTTGGTGGGCATGCGAGGGGGGCGACTTGACGAAGTGGAAAGCAGTTAATTATCTGCATTAGAAATAAATTGAGCAGACTCGTTGTACATTGTATCGCTTCAGTAAGCATTCAAGATGAAAAAGGTATTGATGCGGTGAGACTGAAATATACCATGTTGCAGTCTATGATACCGATAACTCTTATGAAGCGTAATAAAGTTACTGGGTTAAGCACTTTGGATAAGGCAGAGAAACTGGCTTGAGCGTTGATTAACCCTTGTTGACCAATTCTGCCATATGATCGGATATGATATAAACAAACGTGTTTTATTGAGGGTTTCAGTGTAGCAACGTTCTCTGTATGTATTGAGTCTTGAAAACCGCCAAAACTTTTAGATTTTATATTGTCAGAGCGAGCAAAATTTATTTTGTAACAAAAGAGTAGTGTTTAATCTCTATTTTACATTAATAACAAAAATCAGTTGATAATTATATGGACTGCAATGATCCTATATTTTTAGATTTTGTATTCAAACCTGTCTTTTGTTTTGGTAATTAAAATAATAGGTCAGGATATCAACAATAAACTTGTACTTTTTATTGGACGACGTCAAATTATGTATTAGTCACAAACTTTATCTCTGTCCGAACATCGCTTTTTCTGCAGTATGTTACGATACAGCAGTGTAGATTGTTATATGGTCACTCATTTCATTTGAAATTTGACACGACCCATCAAATTATATATATATGCAGAACATTTTTAATCTGTTAAGTGTTTTGATAAAAGAGTAGATCGTGATATCAACCACCAGCTCTTTCAAACGGGGCTTCAAATTTCATTCTTTGAGGGTTTGAATTAGTTCTACATCTCACACAAAATAACAACAGACGCTATTCATGAGTTCCACATCAAAATCGTTATGGAAGGTAACCCAAACTCAAGCAAAAATAAAGCGACACTCTGACAAAATGTCCATCGAAAGCAATCGTACACATCTCCACAACAATGGCTTCTACGGGTCCAGGCATATCGGTTACGCGATCTTATGGCGTACGCGTTGTCCAATATTTTGAAGAATGTGGAGAACAACTCTCGGCTCTCTTTTACGCCAGCTTCAATCAGCAAACTGTGGCTCCACTTCTCGTAACCATTGCAGCTTGTCAACTGGTGCCGTGATTTCAGTTGGAATTAGACTAAAGCAAAGGACAGCAATTGACAAATAGATGAAATTCACAAAAATACATCAGATTTGCTTTTTGCAACATTGGCCATATTACATGTACTTTCTTATTGAACAATTAGACCTCATCATCAATATTTCCTTTTAGGATTGGAGACTTAAACATGTACACTGTAGGCCTCAGTGGATGATCTAGGATAACATAAGGGGGGGGGGCCAACATGTTNCGGGAACGTGATCCCGCCGCGACCTGAGGTCTGATCCCCCTTCTCCACAACCAATCCTAGTTACTTAGTTACTGAACTTAATATTTTCTCACGGTTCATGCTGTTGCTGTTTCATTTTGTTTGAGACAGCGGGGGGAGGGAGGCCCGGGCTCCCTGCCCCCACTAAATCGGACTATGGGCCTACTAGCACATTAGCGCTAATATTCTCTTGATATTATATATTGTATATTAGCTTCCCCAGTGTGTGTACACTTCATATGTTCAATGCAAATTTCATCACCAGACCTACTTAGGGATATAAACTCCGAATCCCCAAACCTGTGCAAGATACAAATACAGAAGCAAGATGCCCATTATTGTATTACACAATCTTGCTCTTTCGATAGAAGGGCAAAACTTTTTACTAGGAATTCGGGATCGTTTTCGACATTATTCAAGTCACGGCGAAAATGATACAAAACCATGCATAAGTCTTCTGGCTTTGATTATTGATATTTTAGGATGGTCGTCCATTGTGCTGTAATTGTATGTGTGGAGAAGATGAATCGGTACTCTTCTAATGTATTTGTCTAAGCATAAATTATAGACGACAGATTTGCAACTCCGACATTTTCTTGCAAAACAGCCTAGAGGAGGCTCCACCCTCCTATATTACGAATTTCAGTTTCCGATTAGTGTATGGTGAAGGGAAAAACAGCCGACCATGATTAGCAGACGCCGTACTTGCCGGAATTAAAACTTGCTAACTTGACCAGGTGTCGCCAGTGAATAATGAGGTCAGGTTTTGTACTTAAGGTTACGGATTTCGTTCATCGAAAATATACGGGGTTGGCGGTCCATGTACTATAGTCGATGTCTAATCTAAGCAAATAAATGCTACTCTGTGCTAATAAATTAAGCACAGAAAACAATTCAGAGAGATGCTGAATGGGTAATGTATAATGGACAATAATATATGTGCAACCTGGAAAAATATCAGTACAGCGTGTACAAAGCCAACGACATTTAAATACTATCGCCTTCCTTTACCACGACACATTGAAGTCAAGTATTCACGCAGAGGATATACAATAATTTCCTTCAAAGCCTGTCGTAGCCTCTTACTTCCGACTATGCAAATGATTGGGTGCACCACACTGCATGTGAAAGCGATACGGACTGTGATAACGTAAGCCCAATTTCTTGAAGAACTTGTCATCTGTACGCAGCCAGTTACTACGCAGATGGTGTCTACGTTTATGACGATAATAAGAGGCGACCACATAAGCAAAAACGTTATGCACACGAGGAGACAAGATTTAGCTGCTCGTATGTTGGCAAGTTGGTGATTATCTGTACCACTTGGTAAAACTGTGTGCCGCGTCTTCAGTAGCTGTTGAGCTACAAGCGAGTTGAATACGACAACAACAAGGGCTGATGCCAGAAATGTAGCCATCGAACCTAGAAGCCAGGCCTTGGTGACGAGAAAGGTGTGAAAACAGTAAGCCTGATAGTACACGGCGCCTGGATGTTTAGCTTCAAAGGTGGGTATAAATGCATAGAACGAAAGGATACCAAGTACACACGCGGCACATATTGCTCTCACAAATTTCTTAGAAACACACTTCTTGTAGCGGTATTCGAATCTAGAGAATCGAATGTAGCGGTCGAAGCTGAGTAACGCTGTTGAAACAGGCGGTGAAATTGTTGTCACAGTTTGAAGAAGAATTACGAAGACGCAGGAGCTAGCTGAAAGTGCCGTCGGCGTACGTAGTACCAGGCGTGGTGCAAAAACAACCACTGGGCACGAGATACAGCCAAGGAAGAAATGGCTGACATTGACGCCAATGAGGAACGGGTTTCTTCTAAGATCAGGCCTAATTTTCTGCACGATCAGAATGGTGCCGTTGAGTAAGACGGTGGTGATACCCACAAGCAAAACAATTGCTCCCAAAACTATTGGGTTTCTTTTTACCAAAACCGAACTTGTCGAGTTAAGCTCTAAAATTGTGGTATTGTTTCTCGCGTCCATTTGAGCCTAGCCCACCGGTGTTTCTGCAGCGACAGTGTTATGTTTAAGTGAACTATCGAACCAATCTCACCTCGTTTAAACAACTGTTATCAAGTCGTGTCGTCGTGCTTCTTATGTTCCTCAATTCGTTGTATATAACAAGGAAATCTGCGAAGCTCATTGGTGGACAGTGTTACTGAATCCAATTAGTTGATTGTTTTGATTAGTTTACCAAGCATGCAATTGATGCAGCAAACGTCAAGTGAAAATGTGCACCATGACAACGCGGGACCTACTGTAATAAATTTACAATAACTAAGGCCAATGCACGTCATCGTTTTTGCCATCGGGTAAATAACCACTCAGTTTACTTATGAACTACGTGTACATATAAACCTCCCGCATGCTGAAACCGTTCCGATGGAAGTTCAAATCAACCTGCCAATGACTGGCGTGAGTTACAGCTTTTTTTGTTTTTAACTCGATCTAATTTCAGCGCAGTTTCAATCGAACTGACGATCGAGTTTTTCCGACAATCGATTCTGTGTTCAACAGATGTCTGATGGGCCTGTTCCAAAATGCAGGACACTTGAAAGACAACATGATCATGTGTTCATTTATAATGTTTGACGACATCGCGCGAAGAAGTTAGAGATTTCGCCAAATCTGCACAGCCCTTGTATATAAATATCGGTGTATTACGTTTATATCAATTTAAAGACACTGATGTCAAACTGTCATCCAGAGATTCTGTTTTTACCTAAAGCAACATTTAGCTATGACCTCTTGCTTTCAAACGGAATAGTTAAATGAAGTGCAAATCACCATTTGGTGGTGTGCAAAAACTTTATCAGCCGATTTCATCAAGGTGGTTTAACAAAACCAGGTTTTAGACTTAAACCTGGTCTCCCTAAACCTGGCCTAATTTTAGACCTGACTTGCATTTCACCAACATGGTTTAAGAGTCTGAAAGCCTGGTTTTGCTAGACCAGGGAGCTGGTTCAGTACAACCAGGTTTAAAGTATCAAAGGCACCCCACTGTGTTGAGCTGGGTAAACCCAACAAACAAACTATTGAAGTGCTTCAATGAAACCGTTATCATGTGGGTATACAATGGCATACACTAGTAGAATCAGTGCAGACACTTATGAAAAACATCTAAAAGCCTTTCTCATGAGGAAAACTGTAATTTCTGTGACCAACACACACACAATAAAGAACATGCTCCCGATTAGATGTAACATGTTACATGCCCAAATTTTTCCTTGTCATTTTAGTGTTTATTTTTCGAGGCCAAGGGGGGGGGGCAAGACCCCTTCCTGGCAATATTGTATCGGAGAACAGTGGAGGTGGAACTCAGTCAGAAGAATCAGAAGATGATGTCTTTAGTCAAATCCGTAGAGCTTACGATGATGACGCCCTGCTCGACCAGTCGCATTCTGTGAAATCCGCAAGACACACTCAGGCAAGTACTGGTCTACGCATAGGCGAATCCACGGGGGTCAAGGGGTCCGGAGCCCCCTTTTCCCTTGATTTTAGTGATACCAAATCTATAATTTTCAAGTTGTTGACTTGCCCCCCTTTCAAAAAGTCCTTGACCGTCCCCCCTCTTTAATAATCCTAGATCCGCCCCTGCTACGTTTTATCTTGTGTCATAGTAAAACTAAATGTTGAAAATAGTCCATTTTCGCTCTAAAACTGCATTACAAATGCTCTCCGCGGCATCAGTCAGTTGTACCTATACCATACAAGTCTGACATATTTAACAGTTAAACCTGGGTCTGACCAAGTCTAAAGTTAAACATGGTTTCAGATCTTAATGCAGGTCTAAAGAATATAGACCTCGTTGGTGACATGAAAACTGACTTAGACCAGGTCTAAACTGGAGTTAAAACAGGTTTTACTAGACCACTGGTCTAAAAGTTAAACCATCTTTATGATTATCTTTAAACCTGGTCTAAGTCCAGTTTAAACCAAGTTTAACTTTAAACCACCTTTATGAAATCGGCTGTATAAGTCCAATGGAATTTCTTAAAAGTCATGGATGACCCATATTTCTATCCCAGAGCGAGAGTAGTGTTATTAAAGGTACCAGAAGTTATCATTTGAATCTCCGCAAGAACAATTGCTCACTGTTGTGCCTCTGTCTGTATATTAAACGATCAAAGACGAAAGAACGAGTTGTGCTTTCATCAATTTCATACCGATAGAAGTACAGTACTACGAGTGGCTAGTGAAAATTTGCAAATGCAAAACAGTGACATATTTAAGGGGGAGGGGTGAGGGCAAGGGGGCCATTCCCCCTAAAATTATCCCAAATCCCAGATGGCACTTCGGGCAAAATCCTGTCTAATACTCTGTCCTGCTCCTTCAACTCAAAATCCTGGATAAGGCCCTGTAATTAGATGGCAAACTTTGCAAGTAAAATTTTACACAGTCTCAGTATTAGTTGTTGTCGACTCTAATGTATCGCCAGTGGCCGTGGCGTATGAATAGATAGCATCTTCGAAGCGCATCAATGCTTAATCGCACTTTAAACTTCCCCAAGGTAAAACTTTACTTTAAATGCATGTTTTGTATTAATCAGTTTAAACAAGGATGGTTTCTAGGTAACAGGTGGCATAACAGTGTTCACTCTTCATTTCTCTACAGTGACCTTCCTTTTCGTTACAGAACTTTCTAACCTGAAAAAACTGAAAAAGCAACGTACTGTACTACGACGTTTGAACACTCAAACTCAGAATACTGTAACTGTTTCGCTTCACAAAGATCACCCCTCTCAAGGAGACGAGTATAAAGTAAATGGTTTTCATTACTGAAAGTTGTATCGACAAGTTATCAAGCTTCCACAAAAATATTCAACTATAGAAAAATGAGGCAGAAATTGATCTGAATGAACCATTGGAGAGTTCTCTCTGGTTCCTACAATTTCAAGAGGAAATTAAAGCATTTCTTGTGAAGCATTCAGAGAATGAAAAAAAATGAATGTAAAATGTCATCGGTAAAAACCAGGTACCTGTACGTCAACGTTGCCATAACTAACATAGCCAAACTATAATGGTAGTTTTACAGACTGAATATCGTTTTGGGAACGGTTTAAAGAGAAAATTGACATTCGAATCTCTCTGACGTACACAAATTTGATTACCTACTAAAAGGCGACGCAGTCAATACAGTCCATTCAATATTACCGTCTACGGCAAACTACAGAATAATTGTGAATGGAACACTAGCAGAGAATTTTGGGAAACATAGGGAAATTATTCGAGCTCGCATTCTTCGACTATATCATCAGCCTCGTCCCCAGGCCTCAGGATGGCTCTGATCAGTTTAGCCATTTGCAGCTTCGTCAAGGGAAATAACTTCTGCGCAATGATTGGCCGCTTCCTACGAAACGAAGTCATTCCGGATAATTTATTAAGACATATTCGCAGCCCCGTGGGAGAGAAGAACAGTTGATTGAAGAAACGTGAGAAGAGGAAACTGACTAATGGGTGACGCCTTACCTCATAGCACCGAAATCAGAAGTAAAAGATTGCATCACAATTTTAGCAAATTTAACGGTACAATGCCAATTTTCCATCACCGGAAAATATAAAATCTAGATCAAATTTTCAGGTGCACACCGTTGTTGATATTTTTGGGGGTGACTGGCCGGCAAAATCCAGGGCGTATTTTGTCTGTAATAGGCAAGTTGGTGCCCGGTGGCATGGAATGAATCATATGGAATTGTTTTTAGTGGAAACACGGATCTATGAGGTGGCTCGTTTTTATTGGGGGGGGGTGCCGTTTGAGTTTTGGCGGACCCTTTCAAGAGTGCAGTTTGTCATGGGTCATTTTGGTGTTCAGCTTTTCATTGACATGCACTTTGTATGATTTTATGGGTTTCTGGTGTTCAGATAACTCGTTAAAGGAATGTAGTCGCAAACAAAATTTTTTTCATACATTACCAGTCCTGTTTGAAACATTTGCTTTGGTTTGGAAATTACATCCAATGTTATGCATGGGTTTTGAGGAACTTCGAGAATTTATGTGAAAATTAAACGGCCTGTATATTTCCACAGGGTGTGTGGGAGAGACAGGAGAACAAGGAGAGGTGTAAGTGTAAGAGGAGGTAGATGAAGGAAAGGGAAGTCAGTCGCTACAGGTACTACAGGTCCAGCCTCGGTGACCCCAACTCAAGATGGTCTACAAGCTTATGCATCTCGTCAAGCTGACGTACAGGTACTTTATCATGAATACTAAACACGTGAAAAATAATTCAAAAACTCCATTTCAGAGAAGTATTGATGATTTGTGAATATACAGAACACCATTTTTAACAATCTAGGTCACGATACATCTTGAAGAAATTGGGAGCCATTACATTTTACACAGAGTTTCATGTAATTAACATTTGTCTAATGATGCAATTAAGATGTGGCATCAACTATTCCAGTTTGTTCTTGTTGTGAGCTGAGCTTGTAGCTAAGTGAATTATTAGTATACAGAATGGGATAAATGTCTCTTTGGTGAAAAATCTCCTAATTTTCGGAAAAGAATAAATGCCATGACCAAATGAGCAAATGCGAAAATTGCTGACATTCTTTACAAGGCACGTTGATGAAATTTGAAAGGGAAAGGAGGGTGTTATAAAAACAATGAATTTACCATAGTCCACTGCATCATGAATCTTGTGGACACTACCGAAACCTGTGGACAACGTGTCGCCATAGTCTTGATGGCGGTACCTATTGATGCTATCTCCTGCAACTTCCTCTCCACCAAACTCTTCGTCTCCAACTCCAACATCGCTAATATCCACATCATCAAAGATACTTTCTGGCCCGCAACAAGAGAAAGCGTGATGATCTTGCCCAGTAGAATTTCAAAGACAGAACACCTAGCCCCTGTAACACAGCTGAACTACCAAGTAACAGGGCTCGTGCTGTGTGCGGTCATCTGTAGAACAGTTAAACCAAGTTCGTTAAAAATTCAAATGTTTAATCATATAACGATTGATGACGTCTCATGATGCTTTCTTTAGTAAGTTTGCGGTAACGACTGGTTACTAGTGTGAAAGTATTTCTGTCCTGTCAGGGCCTGGAACCTGAGATTCATTGCTGTCCATGCAGGCTCTTAAGTACACTGAGCTATTAAGACCACAAGTTCTGTGGAAGATATATTTACACTATATACATGAAAAGTGTCAGCAATGAGTAATGTTTTTAAAAATGGATAACTCATAATTTAAATGTACGTGTATACCCAATGGTTATGTTGCACTTACAGTCATCGTCCATGTCATGCATGCTATGTCTTCAGATGTAACAGTCGTTAGCCTGTAATATAGAAATTTTAAAAAATGTTGAAGTGTTTCTCTTGTTTAACCTGTTTAGCATTGGTCAATCAGCATTCATTGGATTTCAGCACATATCGTGTATAAGGCATGATGTATAGAAACGGAACGATGTACGACGTGGTCTGTATACTTAGAACTCAGAAAACACACTGGGGAAATTATATCCAGAGCACATATTTATGACTTGATGTCAAGTAAAATACCACCACAAATTTTATGGATAAAAACTCCACAAAATCCCAACGATTTCAACGTTGTCTTCGAAAATAAACTTTCGAGTTATACAGCAATCAACTTCGAAAAAGAAAAAAAATGTCAAATTCGGTGCAAAGAAATGTAACTGCAAAAGCAATAAGAGAATTCCACTTTGCCCAGACTATATCTGATTGAGTTAGGAATACCAACTTGTCACTTTAAAAACCCATGTATGACAAGATCAGCCGCAGGATGACCTATAAAGCGACACCTAGTAGGTGGTACTTACTCAAAAGTGTCAACAAAGCTGTTGCCAATCTGCTTTTTGGTGCATTCACTTTTAGGTACATCTCTGAAAATCAAATGTACAATTCATGTACACAGAGTATGCAAAATTCAGTTATGCTTAGAAGAGACACGTGTGCACATCATTTCTTACCATAGCAGACATGTAGAAATATTCATTTTCTGGAAATATACCATTCGTATCACCTGCTCAAAACATTTCACAATTCAATTATCACTTACAACACTAAACAATTTGTTATCAAGATAATTTATGAGCACTAACTATTTCTCTCAAATTTAAACAATCAGAGGCCCGTTCCAACAGAACTGACTTGGCTAAGACAAACCTTAAATCTTAGTAAGTTTCAAAAGTAAAGTTAAATTTGTATCAAAACCAATTCAAGGAAGAGATCTTAAGTTTGACTGAAATGTTTGACATGAGTTTTGTCTTAATTTTGACTAACTTACCGAAATTGGAAGCTTCAAAGTTTGGAAGTTAAGACAAATCTTAAACTTAAGAAAAAATGAACGTGTCAATTTCTTAGAATAGGCCTCAGTACTCTCAAATCAATCTCAAAATGAATGACTTGGATCCATACCTTAAAGCACAGGCAGAATCACTTGACATATATAGTATCATTAATACCAGAAAGCCCACTGAAATACACTGTTGCCATAATCTCAATTAAGTAATAAATATAGATTATTACGTGGCGAAGTCGTTATCCCTCGTAATCTAGAACCCTCGTGGATGTTGGAAAATTATCGCCCGAGGTTGATCTCGCTGTGATTTCAAATGCTTTATCAGTGATCCAATCAAAACTGAAATGGGCCAGATCCCAGAAATGGTGAGTTCATGACTTTGTTTACTGAGTGAAGGACAATTAGAAAAAAAATCTCAATGCCAGAGTATTTGTTCAAGCTGGGAAGAGTTAGACATCAGCGAGCTCTTATGCACAAAAGCAACAACACTTTGATGGCGAACCAGTGTGGCACAATATGTAATAAAACTTTTGGCTTATGGAGGGTCTACGGGACAACTACTGTCTCTACACTCGGTATTAGGTACAGTGGTACTATCTTGAAGTAACACGGCTTCGAAATTTCTGTTAGCGTTTCAATAAACCAACCGAAAACAAACCGTCAATATATGGTGATACATGTGAGTTGGAGTAATTTTGATTATTTTTGCAAACAAAATAATTAAAAACAACCTTTCATATCATTTAAAATATAGCAAAACTCATTCAACTTCCTGATGTTACGTTGTCGCATTTCCCCAAAGCAAATCAACCTTTAACCGGTTCTCCTGAAACTATAAACTTTTTTCTTTTAGTCCAAAGTCACGATTTTATAGTCACAGTTGATAAATAATGTAACATCTGCATGTAGCAAGGTATATTTCAACAATTTCAGAAAAAATGACTTACTAACTACATGTACACAACTGTAAGTATCATCAACGCCGCTTAAATTTAAGAATACCTTTACAAAATTAAAAGCGCTATCTCTTACTCGAGCCTAAAATTAAGCACAATTGTAACATAAATCCCGCTTAAGTTTTAAAATATCTGTACAAGTTTTGAAATGGCCATCTCCTGCTCTGGCCTAATATTAAACACAACTGTTAGTAACATAAATCCCGCTGAAATTTAAGAATGGCAGTACAAGTTTTAAAATAGTCATCTCCTATCCTGGCCTAAACTTAAGCACAATTGTAAGTAACATACATTAAATTAACTTAAATTTAAGCATATCTGTACAAGTTTTAAAATCGCCATTTCCTAATTTGGTTAACAATTAAGCGCTTTAATTCCAGAATATCTGTACAAAGTCAAGTTCCATCATCGCCATCTCCTACTCAGGCCAAAAAATTAAGCACAATGGTAAGCAATGTAAACCCCGCTTAAATTTAAGAATATCTGTACAAGTTTTTAAATCGTCTGGCTTACATTTAAGCACCTCTGTTCAGGTATTAAATCCCACTATTCTTGTCACGTACAAAATATACTAAACATTTAATCAATAAAAATGTGTAGGGTAAGATCAATTAAAAACTATATTTCAAACTACAAGTCATTATACCAAAATCAAAGCAAGGCCATTTTCACAACGAAATTGGTATCGCAAATTTGTCCATGCTATGATACGACTTTGTTTTTCTTGCTACAATGAACGTACATAGCCATTATTAATTCAATCAAATATTTCTTAAAGAAAAAGAGTTTGATAGGATTGTGCAATTAGAAGTATTTGTATCTTTGCATGTAAGCAATATGTGGACAGGGCATGCAACTTCAAAGAAATTGGCAACCATGGAACAGATGGAGAGTGTAAAACCAGGTAAACACAGCTAAAAAGTAAGCTTCAGCAAAATCTTACCCAATATGGCACAGGTGTGACGTTTTACATCCTCTGAAGTTTCGTAAACGATACATAGCTCCGATCTAATATTTATCGACGTTCCAATTCTGCATCACAGCTACAGCCTAGCGCGAGTAAATGCTTTCTTAGTAATGGTCACAACTACATGTACAATTAAATGTAACATGCCAGTGGAACACGCTAAAACAGAAAGAGCGGATTCATTTAAATTCACTTTCCCTTTACTTCATATACCTTGTTGCGTCTGCTGTTTGTTCTCTAGCAGTCGTGATATAGCGATACACTATGCGCCATGAAATTCGCTGTACAAATTTCGTACAGCGTGGTATCGAATCACATTCCTCGAGTCGCAACCATTATGCTGAAAAAAAACATTGAAAGCATCCAACACTATGATGCACACACTTTATTAATATCAAATCCTCATACAACGCTAATGTTAAATCAAGATCGTAAAACTCGTAAAACTTATTGAGAATATAGAATAGTGTTGGCAATGGTAAATACAACCGATGTGTTGCATAGTTAAACTCCTTCTCTCACGCGTTGTTAACCCTTATTATATGTTAAAGGATGTTCTAAGGATCCAAAAAGTCCTTACCCCATAACTAATACACAATCCGTACTCGAAAAAAGTTTAAATGAGCGCGCCACTCACGATTCGCACCCGAAGAACCACCGCCATTTTGAAATTGCCGCGAACCCGGAAGTACAATTCATTCAGGAACCCAGGCTGAGAAAACGCCGTCAGTGCGACTGGAGCAGTGCCTGTACTGTTACCAGCCAGCAAACGGGATAAAATAATCGACAGCGTGCCTTCATTTTAATAAAATCAAACTACTGACAATTTTGTCGAATTTGCTGACGAAATGTGGCGAAAATTTTTTGACAGACTCGGGACCGCAGCCTATCGGACCCGGTGCGGATCGAGACCAGACACTGGCGAACGGTAAACGCATGCGGTTGCAAGCTGTTTTGTCGAAGTAAAATGGTCAAATCATAAATGCTGCATACATTCAAGGGTAGTTTCAGACACTTGCATGAAATTACGGGCTGGTTAGTCCTGTGTCACACTGCCGCGGCAGACCTTAGTTAGCCTCAGTCACCAGCTACCAGTGAAGACTATCGTCAAAATACAGCTTGTTAGTAGGAGGCCTACACAGCTTTGCACCAAGTATACCCTTAGGCCTAACTGGTCGCTGGCCTCAGCGCTCGCTCAAACGAGGTTTATTTAGAACTTGGGTTCTTCTGGCGAACTGTGCAAAGTTGTTGGCTTTCAATGGAGATTTTCCCAGACTTTGTATGAGCGCACCAAGCCTAAAAGAATGGGGGGGGGGGCTAGAATTTTTGGGAATGTCTATCTTTTACTATAAGATACAGCGGGTATGTTCAGAGCAATGAATTGCAGACTCTAAATTTTGGTACTTCCTGTCTTCTAGTGGAATATTGTCTCATTTTTTACTTGTTTCGGAATTCGTGCTTCTGTGACTGAGGCAGACCTTTTTCCAGTTCTACAAAAAGGGGGCTCGTTCGAGCACATAAGTATGACAAGTCCAATACAACATGTTATCATTTTTTATTCATTAAGCCAAAATGATTCAAACTTTTAACATAATAAGTAACTTAAAATGGACAATACTTTACAACATTTAGCATTACAAACACTATTCAACAGCAACAGTTTCCACGACATGAAAGTGGACGTACACGTAACTATTACCATGGTGACGGAACAGTGTTTCCTTACACCAGAATTTTACAAGCATCATTTAAAAAATATGAAGTTGCAAGGAACAAGAATTAGAGGCTTGAAGCTTCACAATTCAACATAGCTTATTTCTAAAATTAAGATTATTCATATTGTTGACTTGATAACCTGAATTAAGAAGCAATAAGTTACAAAATATGACTTGAAATCAATTGACTTAAAATTTTGAAAAATATGAATCATTTTGTGACACCGAATCAAGTCTTGAACAGCAGTTGACAGTCAAACAAAAAACCATTTCAAAATTATTTCAACTATTTTTTTAGCTTAGTGTAAGATCACCTGAATGGGAAATTTACAGTAAAGTTATTCGAATATATCTTATATTTTTGCACAAAAAACACGAAAATTGAACAAAGTTTCTTTTTTAGCAACGTTTGCCATAATGTATCAACGTTAAATCTTCACAAGTTACAAAGTAGCCGATTGAACATGCCTTTCATTTTAGCAAAAGTCGCCATGTTGTCGGGGCCGCCAGAAATGAGATGAAGTCCAACGGGAATTGTGAGCACATTTATCACTTAATGAATAACAACTGCGAGTCTGAAATTTGGTGAACACTGTAAAATCGAGCAGAATAGTAAGTAAAGATATGTCTAACAAAATTTCACCGTAACTTGTTGGCGAAAACAATTTACACAAAGATTTAAACTCGTAACATCCCACTGTCCTCCAATATGGCCGACGCGATCCACAAAACTTGCAATAACTTTACACTGCTTGCCCCGATTTTGATACTTTTTCAATTTTTACTGAGTAGAATGCATTACTTTTCCGATGATAGCAAAGTATTTTTTCAAAACGAAAAAAAATTAAACCGAAAAAAATTGGTTCGACCCATATAAGTTCCCAGGTTCGACCGGCCTACGTAAGGAACTAAACACCAATGCTATTTTAACATACTAAGTACGCGTAACATTCCAAAAAAATCACCGACCACTAACTACAAACTATAAAAACACTACATATGCAAACGAATCACGAGATATTACTAATACAACAAAATAATGAAGACTGTTTGAGCAAGGAAAAATGGCGGCGTTCAGGACAAGTTCCTGATGAGCCGGAAATGTGGTTACGGAAATAACCGATGACAGCCTGTAATTATACGCTTACAGAGAAGGGTCAAATACTGTTAAAAATTGTTTTTGGCAAGAAAGGCGAAAAGAGTATAAAGAAAGGGTGTTGAAAATAAGATTTTATGTAGTAAGTATTTTTGGATACTGGAACCACATGGGCAGTTTGAGAGAAGGATTTTAAGGTGGGAATGCCAACTTATCTGAGATTAATTTAACAAGACATAGGTCAAAATACGTTCTATTGTCCATATCTTTTTATTGTACAAACCAGCTTTAAATCTTATGTCGATTATTTTATCTGCGCTTTAATTTCTTCAATGTAAGCTCACAGAGAGCCTAACTTAAGTCCCTTGCTGCTTTGATTTTTCACATTACTGAGTTTTTGTAATATGACAAAATCTTGCTTGTTAGCGCTGAAATTCTTTATACTTGAGGTATAACGGATCATTCAACATGTTTTAGGAATTGTTTTTCTTTTAAGGTGGACCTTAGTACTGAACCATCCAAACAATCACAGTCTACAAATGGAGGCAAGTCCCCATGTGTGCTTCCAGTGGAACACTGTGGGGTTTCCAATTTTTCTCTCTTGCCACTTTCAGAACGTTGGCAAGCAAAACGGATTACAAAAGGTATTCTTGAATCTGAACAACAAAAACAGTAGCAGCTAAAGTTCACAAAACCCGTGTTTTACAGAAAGATATGTATTTCGAATTGAAAATACATTGTATTTCAAATCACATGTTGATATCCTATAACTAAATTGTACCCAACAGCATGTGACTCTATCTAGAACAATTGTTTGGAAAATGCAAAAACACTGAATTCAAACAACATAGGGGTACCTGGTTTTCTTTGCATTTATACAACTAACCTTCTTTGTTGCCTTATTGCATAACATTCAAAGCTTCATATCAACGAGGACATTGCAACAGATGCCATTGTTGACGGTACGTTTTCTGTCAAATTTAGGTATGGTACTGTGTTTGGATTCTAAACACGAGTAAGTCCCATTGAGAAACTGCAGAACATGCGACATGGTGCAGACAGATCGATAACTACCCATTTATATCACTGCATGTAATAAAAACATGAGAAGAAAAGATGGGTGTCATAGCACTAACAGTTAATAACGTGACGAATGTTCTTGAAAAGTAACAACACCAACTGAAATTCAACCATCTAACATAAGCCAAGTTTAATATTCCAAGGAGAAAGATATCAGGTAGACATTTAACTGAAAGGACCCCAAGGGTCGTAGTTCGTGTGTATTGGACGAGTACCTGATGTTATTGAAAAATTGTTTGAAGTGTGATTGATTCAATGTAAAATTGAGTTAAGCCTATGCAAAACTTGGTGGTTCTCATTTTTCCAAGATCCTGTGGTTTTACAATAAGAAAGCTGAATATGATATGCAGTGGTGGAGTTCATTCAAAATAAAATAAACATTTAAAATTAACATACAGTATTTAACAGTCATAAAATAGCATTACACATTAATGATTCCTTAATGAAACTGTTAAAATATACCTTGTTACATGCAGTTGTTTCATTATTTATCAAACGTGCCTATAAAATCGTGACTTTGTACCAAAAGAGAATAGTTTAAATTTTCAGGAGATCCGTTTTTTTGTGTTCTAGGGCGAAAGTTAGGCCACTACCCAAATGAGGAGAATCTATAGCCAATGTCAATACAGACAAAGAAACTCATAAATAGGTTACTAGCCAATGAAGATCCATATAGCTAGTAATGTCAACAGATAATGAAGCTCGATGAATTTTTGTCTGAAATTGACTTTCAGATAATTAATTTTCCCTGTGAGTTCTCGGACCACTACTTTATTGGTTCGTGATTTTAATGCCAGGACGACATGTCCCAATAACTGCTTATTTATATAAGCAGGACAGAACAAATTATTATACTTACTAGTAGTGGTACGCATCAAGCAGGCGTTTGGCCTGCTCGGAATTAGTGACCGACAGCTCACTTCTGAGAGATACCCAGCGATCGTACTCTGTGCCCAAATCAATGCGTCAGCTTTCACTTACTTTCAGTTGCGCGTCTTTCCTTCTTTTCTCTCTGCCTGAGTCTGCAAAGGCCCTCTTATCTTGCCCACCTTCTCACTGTCAGCCATCTTGTCTCGTCGAGTCTTGTAAATACCTGTGGTTTTTTAACGCAGCACCTTCCTCAGACGTATAGTTTCTATGGGTAATTACATGTATTTCAGATCAAGCATATGCGGTCGAATCTGCAGGAATGGTCCAAGCATGACAGGTCACAGTTTCAGGTACTAAGCACATATATAGCACAGTTATGTCCAGGCATAATAATCGCAAGAAACACGAAGAAGTGACCAGAACACAATGGAGATCCATGTCAGATGTTACCGAGTACAGTTAATGTAACATTAAACGAACACAATCATTAGCTCCATAACGGCACGAGGTATAAAGCACATTGGACGGCAAGATATTCACTCTACAGGACTGAACCGGTACTAACCTACGTGTACAGTATATCTTGTCACTGAGTCAGCTGTTCGTCAAAATTTACTGCATTTGTCATAAGTGGGAGGGAGATTTGAGATATATATGTGGTTACCACAATAATTTTTCTTCGTATATGTACTTCTTCCAAAAACCGTGAATTGTGTGATTTTTTCTTGAATTTCCTTCACAGGGCAAAGTGGATAACCCTGTAGCAGAGATTGCAAGAAGGTATTTTCGTTAGGGATCGTTTGAAACATATTTTCACGAGTTTTCGAATTCCATGCCACTTTAAATCAAATGGAAAATCGGGCTATGTCGTGTTGGAAAATAGAAAAGTACATATGATAATATGTTAATTTCGCCGTGTGTTAAAAGGGGACTGGATGTTGAGAAAAAATCAAAACGGGGATAGTCAGCAAAGAGCCGGATAACTGGCTAGTAAAACGTATGTTCTCAGTAATACCTATCGGATTGGATTCTTGTGCAATCTAAATGTTTCATTTTCAGATTTAATGTAAAAGGTAAATGGTGCATATCACAATTACTGCTCAGAAATCGAATCAATAAAAAGTGTCTTAGCAACGGGTAATCATTGCTTTTCAAATATCCACGATTCCGAATAAAATGAGTTTTTGAAGAAAAGTCATATGGGGTCCGACCAAATCTTGGCCTGGATTTCGAGTAAACTTTGAGCATCGTGGCAATTCTAGTGGCAGACCAGCATTCATGTTTTATTGCTAACGCGGTTTAAATCCAGGTCTCACTACGTCGCGTTGTGTTTTGCTTGCTAATGGAAACGTGCGTGAGGTGGCACCATCTGGCGGCATGACGCAGATATTAGTTTTAGCTCGAGGAGACGTGTCCAGCTTTTTCTGATGTCCCGAGGAAATCGCTGGATACTTTGTGGTGAACAGTGCACGCTTTCTCGCCCACTTGCGTGCAAATTTTGATAACGTAAGAGTTGTCTAATGGTCAGCGTGTGGGCTGCAGAACACACTTTGGTAAGAACGTTTGTCGTATAATATGACGTGGGAATAAGCAGGAAAATATAGTGTAGAAAGCAGTTACAGCAATCCCAAGCCGCAAAGAGATTTCTTAATAGATAGAACCGTATTCTTATCAGAAACTAATATGTCTGAACTGTTGACAGTGTTACACGTAGATTTCTTACCCTTGGTCACAACGCCACCTATTGACATCAATGAAGATGTAGCCCTTTGAAATGAATCTGAACAACACACGGATTCTTGTCTGGGCGTCTTGGTTTAAACCATACGTTTACTGCGTAAGTCAACACTTGAGTGTACCAGTCGCCAGCCGACTAGAGCGACGTACACCTGTACTTTGTGAAAATGTAAACAATTGCCGTGGAATGCCAGTGGCTGATCTCGCTCCTGTTGAGGTTGTGCCGCGCATATGTGAGGCTGCTTGGCATTAGTTTGTTCCGGTGTGTATACCTGCCATGGAATTTATTGTCACTAAAACTTTTCACAACTGCGCCGTTTTTCTACCGAATTACAAAAGAACCAAATCATTAGAAAGCTCTTTGACAGTTCTTGTTGATTATACCTGAAGCAAAGGATACATCTAAAAACAAAGAGTGTTACCAAGATGCGAAAATGACAGCATGTAATAGTAACACGAAAATGAAATGAAACATAGAGGTTAAATAATTGACTAGTTTAGAATATGAATCCCTCACATTTACTGAGGATAATTTAGTCAGGCATTCATCTAAAATTATACATCTTTATATATCATAACTAATTGGAACTTTGGTGCCCTTTACAATTACATATTTCGGTAAAAAACAGAATGCTTTTCCACTGTACGAAAGACGCAATAAACTACTTCAAGTATCTATCAGAACTGTGCAGATGAAGGGTTGCCGACAGATAATGGCCAAACACCTATAAAGTAGATTTGAAATGTACTGTCTGAAGATAATCACATTGGTTGCAGTATACTAAATTTAGGAACTGTTTTCTTCGGAAGTAAAACTGCCGTGTATATTACTGTAAACAAGAGTTATTGGATCACATTTTGAGGTTGTTATTTTACTAAAGAAAGTACATGTAAACTCTGGAAAAAACAATATTTATAAAAAAGAGACACTATTATTTTAAACACCTGTTGCATAGTTGTCATGGTCAACATTCGAGAAGGAGAACGGGAATAACCTGATTCAAAAGCGGGTGAAAAGTTCACTGCACCACACAAAGACGTAGCGACAGCATTTGTAGTCCTCATTAAAATCGGCTTGCATATCAAGTATCTCCATACCATAACCATTAGTTATCATCACGTGCGCTTTACAACACATATTTATCATACATAGGTGATGTTAAGCCGTGAAGTAAATGTCTGATCACACCGTAGTTTCTCTAGAGAAGAATATCCCTGGCCGAAGGGCAAGGCCTACGGTATTAGGCGGAGTCTATCAGAATTCCGGTAATTGTTTAACTCATGTTCTTATACATACATACATACATACATACATAAATACATAAATACATAAATACATACATATATGTATGAGCAAAGTATGTATATGCATATGTCTCCCGATTCTGCACTGTGTGTTTTTGTCACTATACATCAAGACGTGTTTTGGTCGTGAAAGACCGGTCCGAAAATCCTCCCCTCATTTTCGGGTCGGTCGACATTTCTGAGTAAGCCGCATGCCTTTGTTTGGCCAGTAACATGCGAGTTCACGTTTAAAACACATTAGCTGATTGCGTTAAGATAAGAATTACCTAACGAAACAACACTTCTGTTTTCACTTTTTTGCTCTTCTGATGGATTTAAACTAATAACAAATTCAAAATCGTCGTAAAATTATGACCTCTTCGTAAATATCGGTGAAGTTTTATCTGAGGTCGCTTCGGTCAGAACAGCCGAGTTTGAAGTAACTTTTAGTATTATTACGCTGTAAAGGAGTTTCCTTTGTTTTGAATTTTATAGCCGTTAAAAATTCAATTTACACTTAGAATTCCAAAGTAAACACAAAGACATTAGCGTGCAATATCAGTAAATCTGAGTTAAAATTCTTGAGAAAGTAACAAATTTTACGAATTTATGAATCCGCAACTGTCTAATTTGCATTATACCACAGTATTCTAAGTAACCCGTTCTTTTGGGTGTCGTGATCACCTGTATGAAATGTAGAGTTTCGTCGTATTTATGCCGTTTCAAAAGGAGAGCCACGGGTGACCGTATTCAAGCACATACATTTTTGTCTTAAAGCAAAATTCCCGATAAAAATTGACGCTAATTTCAAGAGCTAGCGTTTTTTGTCGGAAGTCATGGCGAAAATCCGGAAGAAAATTGGATGAAAAATGACGCTAAAATTGTTGAAAAGTTATCGAAAGTTTTTGCTTAAAAACTCCTTCTTTTTTCACGAGAATAACGTGACCTTTTTAAGACCACCACATTACGATCAATGCCTTTACGGTGGTTCGACCGCCACATTACTGTGCCATCCACAAACATGCATGTGTTACAAGTTCTGAATCCGTGTTCGTTAAAAACGAATTGTGGACAGAGCGAAAATACGCTATGGACGATAGGTACTATATAATGCGACTCGATTGTGCTTTTCATGAACCTTCTAATTCTTTATACATTTGGTTAACTAAACCGACTTGTCGAAAAAGTGCTGTACTGTATAAAGTTAATGCCGCCGACAAAAATAAAAGTTTCATATGTGAAGGATGCATGCGCGCACCCGGAGGGGGGTCGGGAGGCTCGAAAAAGCCCCCCCATTTGGCCAAGTGGACATAAAAGTCCGCCACAGTGAAACAAAAAGTCCTAGAAAATGAGACAAAAGTCCACTCAAAAGGCGCCGACGCGCATTTTACAGTTTTTAAGGGGGTACCCCCCTTTTTAGTCCACCCACTATTTTTTAGCAAACGGTAGACCTCGTCTGAAATTCGAGACCCCTGTATTAAGGTTAGGTGTGTGCATGTGTTGTGTTCACGTCTCACCATTCACTTAAAAATAGTTCCATTGCCAGACCAGGCGCAGTTTTATTTATTGCTGTCGCAGCCGAGTGGGTAACGCACAATTGAAATCACTGATAAAAGCATGTCAAGTTTATAGTTCCTGAAACCCCTGAGAGTCTATTACGATCATTTCATATTGTGTTATAATTGAAAACACCTTACAAATGCCAAGTGAACAAAATACACAACACAAATCATAAATACATCCATTAACAACCATCTAATATATTCATTTTAACAGACTTGATGGAAATAAAGGTGGAAAATGTTTTAAATATGCAAACACACGCAACCTAAACAATACAGCGACCTCCTTTGGTCAAATAGTTATTCATTAAAATGAGTCGTTTGTATATTGAACATATCACTACGCCAAACACGGAAATCAATCACCGTGTTGTATTTACTAAATAAAGGTAAATAAAATTGTTAATAGTTATAACAAATTTCATGATAGTCTTTTACTGATTCATTGAAATTTTACAAGTAATTCTCATCTTTAACACAACGTCTTGTTTTGATCGTCTGCTCAACCTACTGCCGGTCCGATACTACGGTAGTACAAGTAGCAAAAGACTATTTGCCATTTAAATCATTATTTGATATTAAATTTGTTCCGTATTTTGATTTGTTTAAAATTGCTGGTATTTTGCATGGAATAAACACACTCTTTATAAGTTCAATTTCCTTCGCATTTCCGTAACGACATGTAAACAGATGCTGCTGCCTAACCCTGCGACGATTCGTTTAAATCACAGGCGCTTGGGTTTATGGCAAATGACGTCACTCAATAATAAATATAAGAAAACATAAAGATTGGACACTTAAACTTTGCCAAGCCGAGGCTCCCAACTTCAACCGTCCAAAATCCAAATAAAATCTGCCTTCACCTCCCTCAGTCTGATGTTGCATAAACCTTCGAAGCCTTATCTTTACTAGATCCCATTAACTGTCTTCGTGAGTGGTGAATTGGCGATGGAATTTCCAAAACAATCTCAAAACTCTGAATTCAAAAACATGAAATAGTAAACATGGCGGATTTCAGTTGTGCTTCAACTTGTACGCCTGTCGTAGGTGAAACTTCGAGTTTGCGCAAGCAACCTATATTTCAAATTCAATAATTCTAATTTAAAACTCAACTAATTGAGAATGTTAAAGTTAGTATTTTAATGATTATTTGTATCTTTATTCCACTGACGGCTCATTTTAGCCCTTAACTTAGATTTTTATTACATAAACTGGCGTATCTTGTTTCTCATCTTGACATCACGCACTTTTTTGATTGAAGCACAACACACACGGCGAGGAAAAGCAGTCCGTGCAAGTATTACAATGCGCGTGGCCGACCAGTTAACTCAATGGTTTTGGCCAAAAGTAAAATCTTCATAAGAAATCACAGTACACAAAAAAACTTCGCATATCAATACAGTATCAGGATAATTTATATTTGACACAAATATGTGAGTAATTACATTTATTTGGAAATATAGTGCTCTCTGCTTCTCAGGATCAAGTAGTCGATGGATTGACGGCGAAAGCCGCGCGAAATTAGACTTTCGGATTTAGCTCGGGAGCGTCCGTCATGTGCGAAGACCGTCTGCCATGACATCACGGAATCACTTCCTTGAATTTGTGATTTGGGTATTCTTTTGGCATTTTTTTCGCCAAATCACCACTTGAAGGGAATTTGAAGAGATCGAATGAAAGAAAGTCTTCTAAAGTTGTTCGGTGCTAGTTTCGTGGAGTTCCATGCACACTTGAGTAGAAAATTCTGAGCAAACAGATTTTGAGTGTCTAACCTTTATGTTTCCTTATATATATTATTGTGTGACGTCCTTTGCGATAAACCCAAGCGCCTGTGGTTTAAATGCGCATTTTAAGAATAGTTCAAGCAACATGAATATATATATATATAAATATATATATATATACACACACAAAACGTACCGAGAGTGGCGTACATGAAGTAATATCCCACCTGACATTATAATGCCGAGTGGGATATTACTTCATGTACGGCAATAGAGGTACGCTTTGTATTTATCCCATACGCTTCGAATTCCGTTTACATTTTTTTGGCAGATTGTTCACATGGCGGATGACATCCTATATGTACTTCCGCGTTAGGTTGCAAGTTTTCTCTTGCAAAAGAAACAGTTTTAAAAGTAACAATTTATTTCTTGAAAAGAGGTAACAAAAATGAAAACAATGGAAACTGTGCAGTGAACTTGTATCATCTCCTGGAAATAGTTAAAACACAACAATATTTGATATTGTAGTTTCCTAGGAATCGGCGCCTGAGTTGCAGACGATATATATGTAGTATTCAGCAATTGAAAACTGAGACATGAGTGTCATATAATTAACAGTTTTGTTCCAGATTTTACGTTTAGGGCCTGGTTGCATGTCGAGTGTTAGTTACGCTGCTGCAACTGTATTACTTTAAACTATATTCGGAAAATTTGATGATCGAACCGGCAGAAGACGTCGAGTCGACATTGACCTACCTTTTGAACTTTCCATGTCAGAGGTCACTGTTGAAGTAGTGTGGGAGGTGAATACGGAAAACTTTATTACATGACCGTACTTCCCTCGACAGATTCAACGCGTAAGGGATAAAGTAATGTATACGATATCTTCACACGGAAATGTTAGAACTTTGTATCAAACAAGCTTTTGAATAATATATAAACAATAGATAAACACAAGTGCATATATTTAAACATGGAGGGTACGTGTTTCTCTACTAAATCAGTCAATATCTTCGGCTAGATTCCAAATAGTATGCTACGAAGAGCGTTTGGAAAAGCAGTTTAACTAATATAGCCGCGTCTGGCTACAAGGATGAATTGAAAGGTATAACTAAACAGGCCGGTTGTATAACACACTTTATTCGGTCCAGCATTGGCAAGCGATAGAGTTACAGGCAATGAAAAAGTGTCCGAACAAGCCTTTAAAGAGATACCAAAGAAGCGTTGAAAAATAGATACTGATGAAGCGTTGAAAAAGTGAAACCGAACAAGCGGTTATCTGCATTAAAGAAAAATCACAGTCCGAATATTCGGCAAAGGAGCGTAATTAATTAACAAACGCTATATACATGTACCAGAGCGTTAGAAAGACCCGCGACAATGACTCGATATCACAGGCCTAACAAATACTACCTAACTAACAAAACACAATTAACTGGAACCCTACGTCATTTTTCATTCATGCTTTCAGATCCCATGCTCACGAAGCTTGTCTTCAATTTCAAATAAGTTGTCCTCCAGGTCATGAGCCAAAGCCTTCAGTGTTTGAGCCAACGATGACCTTTCTTTCTTTGCAAGCGATTTCGCGGACGTGACTAGCGTGTAGATATCGAGGGGGAGCACAATAATGCTGAAAACCCCGCCGGCAATGTGAAGTCCACGAGTCACTTGACCCGATGCTCTGAAGATGGTGGCCGCGACTTCGACCCAACATCGGTGGCTAGGGTTACAACCGTCTTAACTACGTCTCCCAAAGACTTACCAACAATGGCCGTTCCTCTGACGCTTGTGAGCACGTTCTCAGTATAATTACACTTCTCATTTTCTGAGGTCTTCCTGATGCCTGGATTGCTGTTTTCTGGAAGCAAGGAGATCAACTCCAGCAGCTGATCCACGAGAAGTTTATCTGTTTCAAACAGTTGGATTTGTTTCTTTTTATACCTCTTATTTTGAATAATGTCGCCAATAGATGCTCCGAAGCTGGTCACTCCTCCTGAACCAGCTATGGTAGCGCCGACTATCGCCACAATTGCAGCTGCTCCAAGCATGAAAAAGAGGCTATGAATCCCCCAACTGTTAGTCCTGCCCCGATTATGGACACGGAAGCCCCTGCAGTCTTTGCTATATGGACGTCTTTGTGATTTGCTTTCAATTCGTTCACCATTTGTCTGAGCGTTTGGATGATCTGAAGTCTTGTTACAACCATTTCTTTTCCAGTTTCTTGTGTCAGATATCTGATTTCGTCATGTGTCATGCTGGAAAACGCCTTCTTGCTCCACCTGCGAAAATCATAATCTGTATATTGTTATCGTGAACATTTAAAGAGCTATGGAATTCTTACAGACCCACATAGGTGTACAGAAACTTTGCCACGCCTATCTGATCTTGAATAATTGAGCCGACAATTCAAGTCCCAAGCACTGCGTGCACTTGTCATTTTCAGCTTCGCAATAAAATTTGAAGGTGTATCTCGAGTCAAAGTTGTTGCTGGTAACAAACACACAATATCATTACAGTCAGAAAAATTGCAAAACCGATCAGAGTAGGCCTAAATGTAAAAGGTCAAAATGCTTTTCTTTATTAGTCATCTAAACCAGAGAAATATGTCGCTCAATTGCAAGCGTAACGCAGCAAAATGTTGATACAATCGCTACAATCGTGTGCAACTGTTCTAGATACAAGTTGTGCCAACAATGTCGACACTTGTCGCCAAGTTAATGGCGAGAAAGTGACAAGTTTTCGAGAAGCACTCATACGCGAGACAGTTACATCTCTACACGAGTAACGTACTTGAGATCTCTTTGTAGAGTACGCGCCGTGCCTTCTTTCTGGGTACGTGTACCCATTCGCCGCTAATCAGATTATTCAGCAACAATCACTCACTGCATACTTTAAAATAGTTTTAATGACGAATAATTTGGTGCTGATAAAGTACGTCCTAAGCAGCTGTCTGACTGAACAAAAGCATTATGGAGACTGAAAGGTCACAACACAAGTAACACGTTCAAACCTGAGAACACGATGTGGCTGGTGAAGTTGCACCAACACTTCTTCTGGTTTCATTTTGTCTGACGCACTGACTCGTTCCCGATGTCTGTTGGTTTACAATGTACAAACGGCCTTTAAGTCTGGCAAGCGTTTATAAGAACTAAAACTCGGGAATTCCCGCTCTAAATCGATAAATACGTCATTTTGTGTTCATCTGCTTGCCAACCATGTGTAGCCAGGTAGGGGGAGCAGGGTGTAGGCCGATTCACAAATCACGGACGCCAATCTGACTTCTTCATAATAAATAAATCATCGCTTCCTGTAACAAGTAAAGACTTTGAACGAGGTGATTTCACGATCAATGAAAATAATAAAACAACATTTCACGCATCAGAAAATATCCTTTAACCCCCAAAATAATAGACTGTCTCACGATCCAAGATTATAAATTGGAAAATACTGAATCTTTTGCAAAGATCGCCGGATTAATTTGACACAGGAAATTGACTTAAGCTTCACACTGATGTTGGACTCGACCTGGGGGGTATTCGACTATTTTATTTCAACTTGGGGTGTAGCTGGAGGATATTCAGACATTTAAAAAAGGGAATCGGCAAAAACAGAAGCTATTAGTAAGGAGCATCAGTTAGGAATTCGAAATAGGGAGTTCTTCCGGGGACTGGATCTGATTTCTCAATATCATTTTACAGTTTATATCTCTAGCTAAAGCTACGAACAACAGTTAATCTATCTCAAGTAGCATTTTTCGCAAAAATGCGTTTCTATAGGCCTGATGGTCCTTTGAACTGTCCTTTCTAATGAAGCTTAAAAAGTCCCTAGTTTAAGTAAGACTTTACACACAAGTCCGGAAGTTCATCCAATTATCAACAAAATTACAAAATCTAACTCAGTATATTCTGAAAGCAGGAGGCCTGTAGAATTATAATTTTGCCTTTATACCCAACTGCCATAGGACCACGTGATCATGTATACAAAGTAAAATTTAGCATAAAAGAAATGTAAATTCATAGCAAACCAACAGCATCAGTGAAATGACTAATTATCGTTTTGTATAAATGTAGAAAATAATATCTCTATTAATTCATAGGCTCAGAATCTGCAGATTTTTGTTAATTTTTTTCACTCCAGTACACTGAACAAATCATAAAAAATCTATTTTGATAATCCAAATTATTAAAGTAAACCTGCTAAACAATCCCTACAATATTTTACAGAATTGTGCTCACACCACAGAATCTAATATTTATGAATCTGTTCAGCCAGTTCGACGATAGCAAGGGCCGAAGGTATGGCAAATTTGGATATCTCTGTGGTCTTTCATAGCCGTAACAAGTCACTTACAGTTTCCGTTGCCAGCTTGTGAATTGCCAGACGATGATGGGGCTAACACGGTATCTGACCATGAAATTGCTGTACCTGACTGGGTCACTGCCACTTGTTTGTACTATATTGACATGATTTGAAAAGAAAAAAGCCGCCCATTTACATTAATTGAGCGCCGATAGATTGTTGCCAAGGGAAGACTAAAACCTCAAGCACTTCAGATTTTTAAATTTTCAGTGACATTTAGCGATTTTCGCACGGCCCAACCAACATCAATGCACCTTTTGACATTTCTTCGCGCGACAGAACGCGATAGGAATGTTCCCAAAACTGCTGAAAAAAGGTTGCTGGCCTCGGCTTAAACATTAAAAACTATCATTGTTTTGCATGAGACAGAAGGAAGAAAATGTTATATGATTTTTTCTCATTGCCAGCTGTGCAATACACAGTGTATCAAACAAAAACAGTTTCATGTGTGGAAACTTTGATTCTCGGAGATAGATTCGATGTTTAAAAGGGCATACGTTATAGGCGTTGATCAGCTTCAATAAGGAATCAAACCTGCAACTTAGGATCGAAGAATGTTTTAAACCTTAGAGGTCTCGGGTTAAGAATTCATATTTTAGTTTAAAGTTATGTAGAAGCATGTCGAGGAACGTTAATTCAAAGTCAATTACCAAAATAAACTAGATTGTGTCAAGTAGGGAAATTATATATACTATAAGAGAAGAACGATTACGGATTGTCATGCCTGCGAAGCACAAAAAATGAGTAATGACACCTAAGTTGCACAAATTCACCCATGGAAGCACCAGAACTGTCATTTTTTACGTTTGCTAAGGTTCCAGAAAAACAAGGATTATTTGTTATAATTCTCTTTTTGCACTCCTCCTATGTACCGCCTCAGTTCCGCTGGTACCTGGAGGCAACTGTCCCCATGAACTCCCTGGAACAATCACTAAGACCACATGTATGTAGTCCATGGAGAAATCAAATGTTATCTAGAACGGTAATTTGCCTTTTTAAAAATTCAAACATGAACCAAAGCCATAGCTTTGAAGTGATGTTCAAGAGAATAAAAGCAAAAATCTTAATGTCTATTACATTTTAGTATTGACTAAAACACACATTTTCGTAAATATACATATTTTACACATTTGCAGTCACACATCAATTTCACTGCTCGTGAAACGTCATTGAAAGTGTGAATTTTTCAGTGTTTACCTGGTTTGCCGCTGAATTACTTTTACTTATTCGGGGAATGGGGGCGCTAATTTTCGACCGATAACCATTGCAGCGAAAGGAAGGATGTTGGAGTAGGACCTCCTATTGTACTACAATCGTTGCCTTTACTGCATGCAAGCGGAATGTTTACCTTTATCCGGTACCAAGAAATTCAGGTACCCTGCCTTCAGACTTATTGGATTTGTGAAAAATCTACTTTTCACCTAATTTCTGGAATCTGAAGAGTAGTGTGCGTTCCAGCTCATGAAGGATATGCCGTTTGTATACAGAGGTGGGCCTTGGTCTCCATTTTATCTGTTAGTGCTTTCAAACACTCAGCTCTCTTGTCGTTGTCGCACATAAACGTGCTCATATCATGAATGAGTTTGCCGTATGGCATGCTCGCATTTTCCATTGTGTTTCCTTTCTAGAATTTATGCAGCTCCTTTATGGCATTGCCCACTCTAATTGAGGAATCATCGGTTATGTGGATGGCTGGGTTTTGTAGGATTTTGCGTTTCTAAAATGTTGGTCTTGTCTTTAGAAGACACCTGACGGGTCCTTACGCTTATTTTCTTTTCCAACATGTGTGCTCTGTCGAAATGGATATCGATACCTAAATGCTATTTGGAAAGATTTACTGCGAGCGCTTCAGATATTACCCACGGTTCATTGTTTTCTTCTTTCAAGCCATGGATGATTACTGTACGTTATCACGCCTGGACCGATTTTTTAGGTGATCAATTTTCGCGCTCAGATCTTTTGTTAGACAATTTCTATCAAAATACGGTTTTTATGAAATTTGGTTGATTCAAGGTGTCACGTGCGAGGACTCGATCTTCGAGCAAAGAGTTAACGATTGCTATGAGCAAAGTTAGCGATCAGAAATTGAGCACAATGCAAAACTTAAATAGCACTGTAACTTTAAGACTCAGTACTGTTTTGAACCCTATCTGAAGTTACAGCTACATAATAGTCTTGTTCAAGCTTTTGGTCGGTAACGTTGCTCCAGCCATAGACTACACGTGCAAGTGGGTAGACACTAGAAAGTGGAATATATAAATGATTAATAGATTATTTTTGATTTGCAATAATGGTCTTGTAGACGAAGAATATCACTTCCTGTTGATTTTCAAGGGATATTGTGAACTTAGGTCACGTTTTATGAAAAAAGTTCAATGGAGGCACCCAACCCAAGAATGTTGCATACGCCTGCTATCTAATCCAGGTATTTCTGTTTCTAAATAAGTCAATGTATTCTGCCCTTAAAAGAAGAAAACAGTCAACTCTTAAATGGATTGACTGCACGTGTTAATGTATCTTTTTAATTTTTTAGCTCAATGTACTGTATTTAGGTAAGTTTTTGTAATTTATACACAGTGAAGGGAATGCAGTTTTAAGATTGATAACTTTCCTTTCAGAAGAAAAACAATAATAATAACATAAAATAAAACCACAATCTGAAACAAAACAGCACAAAATTTGAAACCAGAAAACATGAGAGGGAAAGACTGAAATACCTATACTTTCCTCAGGTATTGATAGGTGTTCTGTTGACCGTGTTTTTAGTGGTTATCAGATATTTTACATGTACTCTGGTTGAAAGAAATGCCTTGTTACTTCGTTGACTTTCGACGTCTTGCATTTTGATTTTTGAAAGTTTGTGACTGTGCCGGTGTACCAGAGTTAAGGAAACTATTTACCTCTAATGAAAAGTCGCCTTCATCTTAAAATATCTATAACTAACAACTTTCAACATCTAAAAATACATACATTTTTTAGAGGTAGAAGTCATGGCAAATCTACTCATACCATTCAGAGCAATTGCCTTACCTGTGTTCGCGAGACAACCTGTTTTCAGAAAAAAGTTATGGTTTTAAATGTATGTTGACAGGAAAAGAGTCCCTTGAACATCATTCATCAATCTTTTGTATTAAAGCTTTGACAGTAATGCTCATCTGGGATTTTTACATCAGTGAAGTTGATATTTTAATCCCAAAAAGGCTTTCCTAACGATAATGGGACACTTGGTTTTAAACTAAACATAAAAACACAGTGTAAGCTTTAGTACAAAATCCAAGACATCTCACAGATAGATTGTGCTATTGGGAAATTAAAACTATTAAAATCATTGTATTTTTTCTCGAAACATTACCAAAAATATGGTGATATTAGTACAAGAATGGTACAGTTTTGTAAATGGTATGAATAGATTGCCTCGATTTCTATTTTTAGGAAATGTATACTGTGATTAGTTTATAGTATCTTGTAAATATCTTAAGATGAAGTAGACATTTAATGAAGGTTACACGTACATGCATATCCTCCATGCATCCAAACTTGTCTTGAAGAACCCAAATAATGTAATTTTGTCTTACCTGTGTTCTCTTACATTCATCTGAAAACAATGGAATCAATTGCATGAGAACATTTTGTGTAATGCAAAAATTTAAGATAGAATCTCCAAATAACGCTATTACTTTTTTAAATTATTGTTTCGCTTTCGTGTTTTGCAAACTTTTATTTGTTCATGTCTTATGTCCCATATACAAATGTGATATTCAAGACAGCATTTTGAAGAACACTACATGTACATGAAACATGGTGTATGAATGTTACGTATCAATCTGCTGCATAACGCCTCTTTACCGCGATTCTGTGTTCATGTGTGGTGTACTTGTTCAATTCTGTATACCCTGTATGCTATGAATTATGGGATTGTTAGTGAATTGTGGGTAGTAGTAAAGATGGATGGAAACCATGTGGATGTGTCTTTTGTAGTTCTGTCCTATGAGCCGACGGTTTCGGAGATATGGTGTTTCGAAATTAGCCATATTTGTGTTTTGTCTAGGGTCCTACATAACTTTAAAAATTCAACAATGACAGCAAAACAGCAGTGAAACGCAGCTTTAATCGTTCGTTGTCGATTTGTGTTAAAAGGAACTGTAGTAAAAATAATGCAGCAATTAACCGGGTCTAACATACAGTTAAATCTCACATTTGCCCGAGTTGCGCGCTAAACAAAAGCTCATTCACAGTAATTGTTAAAATACTGAAATCTTGACAGCGATCCCTGATTGTATCAGCCGTTGTTATATATTACTATTTGCCACATTGTTGTAAAAGGCTCCCCATTCTCTCTGCGCCAATGGCGAAAACAGTACACAATAGAGCAGTTAATATGTACACACCTAAAGTCGTCAATATAAGCATAATAACAGTGGCGGATCTAGGATATCACAAGGGGTCCCCAACATTTTGTCCGGCTGTAAGCATTTACGCAAACCACGATTGTAGATGCGCATAGCACCAAATGGGGGGAGGTCAGGAGGGGGGCTAACCCCCTCCCGCCCAGGAAATTTTTTTTCCTCTAAAAATCAAGCATTTTCCTTGATTTCTGATGTATTATCCCAGAAGAAAAAGGGAAAAAACCCGAGAACGTGTCACACAGGAAAAACTGAGAGTTTCACAGACTCGAACTCACGACCTGGCTGACAGGACGCGCGTGCTTTACCACTACACCACCACGATTTCAATAGTAAATTTAAACTAAGAGACCTACTTGTTTATGGTCCACAGCGTTTGCGCGCGAAACCTACTTCTTTTTGTAATGCTTATTACACGTTTTATATTTCGTGCAATCGGTTCTTAACAAAATTGTTGTATTTAAAATAGTCTTCAAATGCCCAAAAGACCAAATCCGTTTTTTGTGTTGGCAATAATGACGGGATTGCTTTGGAAATCGTCTTAAGTTAAGGTTTGACAATGAGAGAATTAGTTTCTGAGTGATTATCTAAGGCTTCGATTAAAATTCACATCTTACCAGCAGCTTCTGTTTTTTCATCGTCACTCAGGTTCCATTTTCTTTAAAAAACGAAGTAAATTTTCCCCATTGCACAGTGGAGCAGATGACGGAAACGGAGTCGTAGTGCGCAGCGCCACTGCCGGTCGCCTGGGATATAGCAGATGAGCTTATACTTAGCCATAGTTCCGTTACGAATGCGCCGTGTTCCGAATTTGACTCTTGAAATTGGATCTGAGCCATCCCCCCAAACACTAAAACTGCACGCATTTAAATCCGTATAATTTTAATTACCGACGCAAATTATTAAACTCAACAATGAATAAGCAGCTTATTGTCATACAACCCAATGTCCGTTAGCAACTGCCCATGTGATGTCATGGACCTATATCAGCCTTCACAAATATATGTGCTTTGACAATTTTAATCCTTGTTTTTCTGCGTAAGCAGAGTTTTGAAACAGTCGCTGATATCGCCGGCCATTTTGAATGAGGCCCTTAAGTCGTGACCGTTTAGTTTAGACGGAAATGCACGAAGTAAGAACACACAAGTCAACTACAGTGCTTACAGTTACTTAAGACGACATAAAAATGCATTACATTGTTTATTAATCCACTTTCAAATGAAATAAATTGTCATATGTTTTTCACCCAACTTTGATGTGCACAGACGTTTTCAAGGAGTTTGTTCACGTAAAACGCTAAGAATCCAGCATCAATTATCTGTCTGTATTTTATTGCTTTGGCATTACAAAACTTAATCGACCTTGGGACATTTTGATACATTGTGCAAGGTACCCCTGGAGCGCGTGTTTGAGTAAATCTGAAAGATGGATATTTCCGAAAATATATCCCAAAATGCACAAAAAGGTGGATTAGTAAAATATGTTTTTAGATACATTTGTAAAGAGAAGCCACTCACTCACTGTTTGTTATCACATTATGAATACCAACACGTCCGGATATTTGTTTGACGTTCGTAAGCAGACGAACGGTGGAAACTTCAACGCCAGATGTCGCGGGACTGCGCAGAAGAGGAAATAAGATCGTTCAGGACTTTAGGACCTCTGAAGGTAGTGTGTGTATTTCAAAGGATGAGCGTGGTTCGGGATATCGCGATTCTCTGTCAATCACCCCTTAACTGAATTGCCCTTAATCAAAGAATATAAACTGTGTTTTGGGAAAACGCTTAAAAACAACACATATTGTTTGAATTACGTCTTTAATTAAAGATAAAATCATATGCACTGAAAAATGTCAGCTTTATGAAACCTACGTGTACATGTGCATCTTTAGATTTTAATTCCTAGTGAAAATAACCCTTCGCCTACACTCTTCTGTCTAGAACGCTTGCATTTTTGTTTCTATTTTAGCTAAAATATCACCACTGGTGTGAACCTGGCGTTAGCTATGATGTATAACTACTATATGCTCGATCAAGTTCTTACAAAGAATTAGATAGGATGAATGTCGTCATCATAATGGTTGTATGGATTCAAGCTGTCTTTAGAAAAGACTTTCTGGATTTGAGAATTTGTCTCTCTATCCGTCTCATAAAGTTCATCAAATTCAAGCTTGTTTACTTCTAGATATTCCTGATTGCAGCAGTCCTGACTGAAGATTTTGAATCACACATGTAGATAAACTTTTAACAATTACCGGCTACCGTGTGCCAATTTGTTAACTGACATTTTGACCAATGTTACTGTACCTTACTTATGGATATGAATTAAAGTATGAAAATGGACAGTACTGTTCTGCAAACTGCATATTAATAACTACCCTGCGCCAATGAAACTAGAACGACCCAATTGAAAGAATCATTGTCATTATCATTGATCGAACAAATTCGATAGCCGGTCTGATATACGCAATATATTACTACATTATTTCACACTTTATTTGATAAACTAAGATTTCTAAAATTGCAAATGGATCCTAGATTAACTTATTACCGTTGGGAGCCTAGGCAGGGTTGACGGCACGTGCCAGGTCACAAAATTACAGTTTCAGCATCAAAAGAACATGGGAGCGGGGAAAGAAGGAAGTGGTGGAAACAGAGAAAGGTTGATGACCACTTACGGTGTGGGGGTGGGTGAGGGCATTGATTGGTTGTGAAATTATGCTTTCTCTGTCATCCCAATTATTGATACTTTCCCATAAATTATTAAAAATCTCTACCTATTATTTTTTGGGTTTTCATTGCGGATTGTTCCAAAACTTTTAGACCGCCTCAACCCCCACAATCCTCGACCCTCTCGACCCACGACACTCTCGACCCACGACCAGTGGCAGTAGTGGTATTTTTGCGCTGAGTGACTTTCCTTGAAGACGTGCTGGAGAGGTGGATGATCATTGGCCTAGCAGTTTTTGTGAAAATAAAAACAAAAAGAAAGCACCTTCACGTAAGAAAATCGAAGATTTTTTTGAAAAAGCTCCGAACAACTGCTGAAGTGTTGTCTGAGATAAAATTAGTGTCATTCTCAGTTGAACCTTGGCCATTTCAACATAATTCATGCTTAATTGTCTTTTTATTTTAATTATACAGTGCTAGATATGGGACAGTCGTTAAAGGCATTTAATGTATTATACCCTTTGGAAAAATAATCTTTCATGGGCGGCGAACCATACATGTGCGAGGCTGGTAGGTATACCCACACTTATTTCAGTGCTGCCCAGCCCAAGCCTTGATGTAATAAATTCGATTATAGAGTTGTTACAGCGGTCGAAAGCATTTGACCCGGCTTTGGGTCGAGGGGAATGTGGGTCGAGGAGTGTGGAGGTCGAAAGGTTCGAGGGGGTTTTACAACTATCATTTCTTCGCTGAAGCATCACAATGGACTGTTTTGAAATTTTCATTGAGAGATCTAGTCCAGACGCATTTCTGGAAAATGTGCATGTTGGAGGCATTTTTAGTAAAAGAGGGGAACATATCGTTTTTGCATAATTATGGTATGCATGTTCACAAGCTGGTATTTGAGTTTTTGGCCATCTTATTTAAATAAACAAAATGGCCGCCAAAGCAACAAGGTAAGAATCATTCATTGGGCCAGCAGTACAATATATCACAAATAATTGGGGAATTGTTGCTACAAAAACCGTAGTATAAGTGTGTTTTGATCACTTAATTTCGAGAACATGCTAATAAAAGTCATAAAATTCCCTAATCATGCTAATTAGCTTCATCGATTATATCTCTGTGGGGAACTTTTGATTAATTTGCTAAGTGTTTTGATAATGCATTATATCGCGAAATCAACCACCAACTCTTTCAAACGGGGATTTGAATTTCATTCTTAGGGGGTTCGAATCGGTTCATCATCCCAGACAAAAATTCAGCACACGAAAGCAATAAGCTCCAATTCAAAATTGTTCTGGCGGTTTACTCAAAATCACGCGAATCAATGCGCAACTTTGAAGAAAGGGCGAGCGAAAGCAAACGTAAACAACTTCACAACAATGCTTTCTACCAGTCCCAGACACGTTGGTAACGTGATCTAATGACGCTTAGTACGTGAATAACCAGTACCTGTATTTTGACTTGCATATTCTTGTTCAGTTATTGAAGAACTGGGAGAACAACACTTGGCTCGCTTTTTCGCCAGCTTCAATCAGCAAACTGTGGCTCCACGACTCGTAACCATTGCGGCTTGTCAACTGTTGCCGAGATTTCAGTTGGAATTAGGCTAAAGCAACTGGACAACAATTTACAAATAGATGATTTCCCATCAATTCACTAAACTCCATTAAACTTGCTCTTTGGAACCTTGGACATATCAGTTTCTTATTAGAAATTCAAGCTGCTCGCTCTTAATATTCCCATTTAGGTATGGAGACTTAGGCTTACTAACACATTAGCGCTAATGTCTTATTGATATTACATAGTGTATATTAGCTTCCTCAGAGTGTATACATGCAATTCAGGCGTTCAATGCAAAATTCGCCACCAGACCTACGTGGGGATGTAAACCTCAAAACCCCAAAACATTGCGAGATAGGAGAAAATACGTGAAAAGGCCCATTAGTGTATTCTACTGACTGGCCCTTCATCTAATTACACCATAGATTATAGTCAACAGATTCTCAATTCTGACATCTTCTTGCGTACATGCAGGATACTAAAGCAGGCGCCACTCTCCTAAATTACCAATTTCAGTTTCCGGTCAGTGTATTTTGACGGGAAATTCTCTCACCTATTTTACTGTCCGGTACAACGAAAAAAATCGGCATTGAAACGTTGTTCAATGTCTTTCAATGATAGAACTGTTGGTATCATGAGTAATTTACGCAATGCTACTACCCGACCACACAACCGCCGACCATGGTTATCAGACGACGTACTTGCCGGACGTAAAACTTGCTAATCCAGCTAGGTGTCACTAGTAAATAATGACGTCAAGGTTCGTGCGTAAGATCACAGATTTCCTTCATTGAAAATACGGAGTTGGCGGTACATGCACCAAAGTCTATGATTACACAAGCTTGCTATTTGTAATCGGAAGGTCATGACTTTTTACTCGGAAATCGGGGTAATTTTCGACGTTTTTCAAGTCACGGATGAAATTATACAAAACCTTGCCTCAGTGTGCTGATCGATTATGTATATTTTAGAGTGATTACATACTGTACCTGTAGGTGTGTAGAAGATGCTTCGGTTCGATTTTATTGCATTCATCTAAAATAATAAAAGCTACTCTTTTCGTATAAAGTGAGCACAGAAAAAATAATAGTTTAAGAAGTTCTGATGCCAAATGTATAATGCGTTACGGACAATAAGATGTTCTTAACTACACTATACAATTATGTACCTAGAAAAATATCAGCATAGTTCGCACAAAGCGCCCTCTCTTGCCATGACACACTGAAGTCCAGTATTTACGCAGGGGATTTAAAAAACTTTCGTTTAAAGCCTGGAGTAGCTTCTTACTTCCGGTTATGCAAATGATTGGGTGTACCACACTGCACGTGATAGCAAGTCGGATTATGATAACGTAAACCCAATATCTTTAAGAAGCTGTCATCTGTAAGCAGCCAGTGATTACGCAGACGGTGTTCATGTGCATGACGATATAAAAGGGCGACCACATGAGCAAAAACGTTATGCCCATGAGCAGGAGACAAGATTTAGTTGCTCGACGTTTGGCAAGTTGGCAATTCTCTCTACAAATTGGTATAACTATGGAGCGGGTCATCATTAGCTGTTGAGCTGGAAGCGAGTTGAAAACAAAAACAATGTGCACGGATGCTAGAAATAAGCATGTAGCTATCGAACCTAGAATCCACTGTTTGATGCGAAAATAGGTGAGAAAACAGAAAGCCTGATAGAACACGGCGCCCACATGGCAAGCTTCAAAGGTGGTGATCAATAAAGCTAACAAACAGACTCCCAGTACCCTTGTTTCACATACTGCTGTGCTAAATTTCTTAGGAATACTCTTCTTGCAACGGTATTTGAATCTTGAGAAACGAATGTAGCGCCGGTCGAAGCTGAGTAACGCTGATGAAATAGCCGGTAGAATTGTTGTCTGTGTTTGAAGAAGGAGTAGGAAGTCGCAGCTACTAGTTTAAAGAGCCGTCGGCGTACGAAAAAGCGGGCGAGGTTCTAAAACAAACAACGGGAATAAGATACAGCTGACGAAGAATTGGCTGGCACTGACGCAAATGACAAAAGTTTTCCTTCTGAGATCAGGTCTAAGTTTCTGCACGATCGGTCCCTTGAGCATGACCGTGATGATAGCCACGAGGAAAACAATTTCAGTCAAAAACTATGAATTACTTTTTGCTAAGACACAGCTTGTCGAGTTAAGGTAGAAAATTTTGGTAATGGTTCTGTCATCAATTTGTCCCTCGCGCACCACTGTAGTTGCGGCAACCAGTGTTCTTGTCAAGTTCGGTCGAATCAACCTCGCCTCGTTTAAACAACGGTTACTAAGTCGTGCCGTCGTACTTCTTAGTTTCATCAAGGTGTTGCACAGAACAAGTAAATCTACGAAGCTCATTGGTGGAGAGTGTTACAGAATGCAATTACTTGATGTTTTTTATTAGTTTACCGAGCATGTAATTCATGCAGCCAACGTCTACTGAAAATGAGCACCATGACAACGCGGGACCAACCGTAATAAAATTATCCATAGAAACATGTACATTGCACATCACCTTTTTTTTCACCACCTTAATAAGCTTTCAGGTTACTTCCGAACTACAAATAAACCTTCTGAACGCTGAACGTGTTCCATTGAAAGTTAAGAGTCACTGGATGAGAAAGTCAGGCAGATGCGGGAACATGACAAGTCACAGATTTTTCTGAAACATAGCTTCTATTTGCTCTTAGGTGAAATAGTCAACACCTAAAATGGTTTTATTTCAAACATCTTACTTCTTCGCATTTGGCTAGTGTATGGCTTCGGAAACCATCAATTTTTAGAATTTTGTTGCATCATTGTGGAACAACGACAAATTAACAGAAACTAAAAAAGGCATACTGAATAAACACAGTTTGTCTCTACGTGAAAATGTGAAAATCACAATTGAAAAGTACTTGCAACTTAGCTAGTTTAATTACTTTTTCAACTTACCTGAGTCAAGCTGTTTAACTGGTGGAAATGCTCTTTATTCGATCGCTATTTCTTTTACGGTGCAACATCTCTCAGAAAAGCGACATACTACATGTGAAAGCTGAGTCTTTGTAAACTATATATATGTTAAAGAGGCCTGGAACTCGATCAAAAGACTAAATCGCAATATTGAAAGTGGTTTCCTGCCACTGAAACAGAATTCAAACATGCTCACCAGGTATTTTTAGGATTTGATCGTAAAGATCTTTAATTTCTGTTTATATCAGAGCATCTATCTAGTTTCCAATTTCAAATCGTTATCTGTCAACTGCTTGTCACTTCGCCGACTTTACTCCCGCAAGAGAGAGCACGTTTTTTATGGAACAACTTAGACGTAACGCATTTCCCTTACATGGAAAATGTGACCTTTAACCTAAAGTGACTTCAAGTAACCGACTGAGAGCGCATGATTATAAGTGAGAGGGAAATTACAAACTCTGTGGTATTCCCAGAGATATTTCTTTTGGGTGTATTCCAAAAACCGAAAATTTTGTGATTTTCTCTGGAAATTTCCTCGATAGGGAAAGTGAATTACTCTGTATTAGACGTTGCGAGATGGTACTTTTGTCAGGAATTGTTTAAAATATATTTTTGACGAGTTTGGTGTTCCAAGCCTCTTTAAAACATTCGTTGACAGCGATCTGAGTGTCTTGCATATTTTAATTGAACCCACCCACTTCAATAATATTGGTGATCCTATTCGCCATTATTGCCACACTCCAATTAAAAAAACAAAACAAAGTCCTTTAAATTCATGTGTGACAAAAACGATGCCAACACTATCATTAAGTTTTGCCAGAGCTCGAAATCTGAATCAAAATCTTGTCATGGAGAACAACAGTTGACTTTCAGAGAAATTACTCTTAACTTTCACCTGTTGATCCTTTATGTGGATGTAAGGTCTGACCAGCTTAACCATAGTGTTGAGTACCAATACAAAAGGTCTATTTCTAAATTCGATCGCGATAGTGGAAATTTGTTGATTTCTACGCTCCAGGATAAAGATACGCAATGGTAAAAATGAACCTCCTGCTGAAGGCATTGTACTAAGAAAAACGCAGTTCCTTGTTAATGTTTTATCGTGTGCCCAAGCTTGTAACGCTGAGAAATCCTACATATTTGACGACCTATTCATTGTATGCAAAAGTATAATGGCTTCGCCAACCTCCCCTCAACAATTCTTGAAGCAACGTTTCTGCCAGTTGTTTTTACAGTCATGACCGGGACTTCCTTGTTAGTGATGATAGTTGCAAAGTAAAGGACTGCAACGCAGATTCGATGAAACGTTGGAAGGTTTTGGTGTCATTATCAAACATCACTACTACTATGTAGGGCCAGGAATGGTATTGCTTCATCTGGATATTACGATTTACCCCTGTAAACCAATAGCAGATCTAGAATTTCAAACTACATATGTAGGTGCTTGCAGTGGTAAATTCCCTACTGGGTAAAGCGATGACATCTTCATATTTCCGAATTAGTGTGTGGAGGAGTGCACAAGCATTCAAAATCATATATGTAAACATCTAACCCAGGAACGTGGACTGCGTTTGTTAAATTTGGATTGAAGATTATGACATGGTACATGCTACGGATTTTAAACAACGAAACTGTAAATTTACTTTAATTAAGGTATTGGTGATGTGGTGATGTTAAGTGTAGTATCATCTTATACTTATGGAAACTCTGACTTGTTACACATTGGAAAACAATCAATAGGGTATTTTAAATAGGAAGTTTGTACACAGTAGCCTTTGGTTGTGGTTGATATAGAGCTATGGATAGGGCAATTTAGAGTCCCAACTTTAAGTTGAATATGATGCGTATGTGTATTAAAAAAGAGTGGGTGATTAAACTGGAGGGCCATGTTAAGTTTCAGATATCGAGATCAGAGATCAGAAGAAGCAAAAATGAAACCATAGTTTACAACACATTGCTCTGACAGTATGCTTGATCCAGTAGTGTTCATAATATGTAATATACAAAATGAAAAAGAACTAAGGGCTACAGCATATATTATATTCAGCTGAAACAAGACAACTATAATGTCATATTCTTAACAAGTACTCGGCAAATTCCGTCCATCAAGATGCTTGGTAGTTACAGAACCACTAGAGGGCGCCACAACACTCAGACGAGTCCTAAAATTTATGCCGAGCAAACTGTCTTCAATCATGTTATACAAACACCAAACTTCACGCATAACCATCGAAAGAACTTTGTTGATATTGTGGCATAGGTAAACCAAACAAATTGCCACTCCTGGCGCAAAAGTGATTTCTCCCATCAGAAAACCGGACAGTCGGGATAATATCAATAGGAACACATGACCAAAATTACATAACTATCACCCAAGCACTTTAAAGCACAGAGAGGTTGTTGCCAGAAATAATAACCTTTAGTGGCACAGAATACTTTTAATCCACGCGAAATTGGCAGAAACAAATTTAACACATTAAACAAAAATACACCAAGAAACTTGGTTAATATAGAGACATTAAGGGGCACCAAAGAAGATCGTTTAATCAACAATCAATGTCATCCGTGCTCATCTCAATGGCTACACTTATATACAAATTACACACAAGTACGTCAGGCAATGGCAAGTGTGGTCGTTTCCAAAACTGAAACCCATTTGCAAAATTTCATGAAAATCAGTCAAGGAACTTGCTAGATATAGAAACAGATAGAAGCAAAGTCGCTACTTGGGACACAGTCAAATACATCTCAAAATTCACAAAAATGCATTTAATTTGCTTTTTGAAACGTTGGCCATATTACTTTCTTATTAAAAGATTCGACCTCACCAGAAATATTGGTTTCCCTTTCAGGCGTGTAGACATATATGTAGGCTTACTAGCACATTAGCTCTAATGTATTCTTGATCTTACATAGTGTAAATAAGCTTCCTGAGGTTGTGTACAATGCATGTGTTCGATACAAATTTCGCTACCAGCTTTACTAAGGAATGTAAACATCACAACTCCCAGACAGATACGAGGAAATGCGTGAAAATGCTTATTAGTGTTTTCTGCAAACTAGTCCTTCATCTAATTACACAAACTTGCTGTAGTGGAAGGGCATAGCTTTTTACTCAGAAATCGGTGTAATTTTTGCATTTTTCAAGTCACGGATAAAATTATGTAGAACCATAGCTCAGTTATGTATTACGCAGTGTCGGATTTAGGGGGGGGGGCAATTGGGCCATGCAACCCCCCTAAAATTCTACCAGATACCATTTGGCAGTTCGGGTGCGAATTGCTGCCTAGCACTTGGGCGCAACCAGGAGGGCTCGGGGGTGAATAAACAATGCATAGGCCCTGAACAAACCCCATTTACCGTTTTTCTTTTTGGTCAGAAGGTCCGCAAACCCAAAAATTTGAAACCCCTGCATTCCTACATTTTAGGCTCGACGCGCGCATCTGCCGAAATTCTGGATATTCCTGTGCCCTGGCCCCCCTAACTTAAAATCCTGGGTCCGCCCCTGTTACGGAAAATGGGATGAGCGTAACTATGCACCTTAAAAGATATCAGAATCGTGAGCAAAGAGCCAGGAAAATTTAAATACTATCGTCCTGTCTTGCCACAACACACTGAAGTCGAGAACTTAAGCAGAGGATGTAAAAAAACTTCATTTAAAGCCTGGCGCATCTTCCTACTTCCGGTTATGCAAATGATTGGGTGTACCACACTGCACGTGTAAGAGAGACGGGTTGTGATAGTGTAAGCCAAAATTCTTGAAGAAGCTGTCATCTGTAAGCAGCCAGTGACTATGCAGACAGTGTCCATGTTGATGACAATAATAAAGGGTGACCACATGAGCAAAAAAATTATGCCCATTAGGAGACACGATTTAGCTGCTCGTATTTTGGCAAGTTGACAGTTATCTGTACCACTTGGTAAAACTGTAGAGCGCATTTTCAGTAGCTTTTGTGCTAGAAGCGTATTGAAAACGATAAGAATGAGAACGGATGCTAGAAATATAGCCATCGAACATAGCATCCACTTCTTGGTCAAGATATATGCGCCAAAACAGAAAGCCTGGTAGAACACGGCACCTGCATGTACAGCTTCAAAGGTGGGTATCGATGAAACGAACAAAGGGAATCCCAGAACACTTACTGCACTTATTGCTGTGATAAATTTCTTAGAAATACACTTCTTGTAACGGTATTCGAATCTTGAGAAACGAATGTAGCGGTCGAAGTTGAGTAACGCTGTTGAAAAAACCGGTAGAATTGTAGTCAGTGTTTGCATAATTAGTATGAAGACGCAGGTGCTAGCTGAAACAATCGTCGGCACACGGAGAAACTGGCGCGGTGCGAAAACCACCAGTGGGCACTTGATAGAGCCGACGAAGAAATGGCTAGCATTGACGGCAATGACGAACTGGTTTCTTCTGAGATCAGGCCTAATTTTCTGAACAACCACAATGGCGCCGTTGAGTAAGACCGCGATGATACCCATGAGCAAAACCATGGCTGACAAAAATGTTGGATCTCTTATTAACACGAAAGATCTTGTCGAGTTAAGGTCCAAAATCGTGGTAATGTTTATCGCGTCCATATGGCCTTCGCGCACCAGTGTAGAGGCGGCAACCAGTGTTATGTTTAAGTTCTGTCGAATCAATCTCACCTCGTTTAAACAACGTTTACTAAGTGGTGTCGTCGTACTTTTTAGTTTCCTCAAGGTGTTATACAGAACAAGAAAATCCACGAATCTCATTGGTGGACAGTGTTACTGAATGCAATTACCTGATTGTTTTGATTACTTTACCTAGCATGAAAATGATGCATGCAACGTCTAGTGAAAATGTGCACCATGACAACGCGGAGCCTACTGTAATAAAATTATCCGTAGTCCATTGCACATCATCGTTTCTTGCCACCGCGTATATAAGCCTTCATGTCACTTCCGAACTACAAATAAACCATTTGAAACTGTTTCGTTGAAAGTTAAAAGTCAATGGATGAGAAAGTCAGGCAGATGCAGGAACATGGCTTGTCACATATATTTTGAAACTTTGCTTATTTTTACTCTTACCGGGAATGGTCAACGCCTAAAATGATATTATTTAAAAAATCTAACTTATTCACAGAAAACTGCCCGTTCGGCATCTTTGGGAAGCTTTGGCTTGGGAAACCATCAAATTCTAACATTTTGTTGCATCGCTGCACAATAAAAACAAATTAACGGAAACTAAGAATGGCGTACAGAATAAACACGAGTGTCTACGTGAAAATGTAAAATTCATATTTAAAAATATTTTCAAGTTAGCTATTTACGTTTCTATTTAAACCCACCTGAGTCTAGCTGTGTAACTGGTGAAAATGTCCTTCATTTGATTGTTACTACTTTTACGGCGCAAAATGACTCAGAAAAGTGTCAATCTACATGCAAAATCTAAGCCTCTGAGAGAACACAATTGTAAACGAGGACTGGAACTCGATTAACAGACTAACTCGCAATAAAAAAACATAATTCAACCAACTCACCAGGTATTTTCAGGGTTTATTCGTAAAGATCTTTAATTTCTTTTTTGATATCAAAGCATTTATTTAGTTTCCAATTTCAACTGCTTGTCACTTCGTCGATTTTTCTCCTGCGGGACAGAGCACGTATTTGGTATTGCAAGACATAAAGTTAGCACATTTCTCTGATATGGAACATGTGACCTTTACCTAAAACGACTTCAAGTAACTGATTGAGAGCGCGTGCATGCGTTCATCATATGTGGGGGGAGAATAGAAACTTTGTGGTAACCAGAGAGTTTTTTGCGTATTTTAATAGCAGAGAATTTTGCGATACTTTTTGTAAATTTCATCACAAGGGAAAGTGAATTTCTCTGTACTAGACGTTGCGAGACGGTACTCTAGTTTCGTCAGGAACTGTTTAAAAGATATTTTGACGAGCTTTTGCGTTCCTAGCCTCTTTACTACATTCGTGGACAGCGAAATCTGGGTCCTGTATGTTTTGATTGAAACCACCCACTTTGATAATATCGGTCATCCTGTTCGCCATTACTGCCACATTCCCATTAGAAGACCAATCCCTTGAGATGTCAACAATGTCGTTAAGTTTTGCCAGAGCTCTAAATCTGAGTCACATTAAAATTCTTGCGGCTTCTGCTTAGAACGCTACATGTAAATTGACAGTTGAAATTACGGCATCAAAACGATAACAATGTTGGTCTCGAAATGTCTGCTAGACGTCTCGTAACGTTGAGCGGTTCCTGGAAAGTATATTAAAACGAGACAATAAAAACTCCTACATGGTTGAATAGTTATTGATAACTATAACTATTAAGTTCCGAAAACCCACGGGGAGCACTGGTCTTAAAGGTGTAGCAAATTGGTTGTTGCTCATCAGATGGCGCACCGGTTTACCGAGTTGTCGTTACGGACCCGCGCTGTGGAATGAGTACGGCGATTGATTGATCGGCCAGTCGGGATAAAGTCGTGTCGTTATGAAATTGACAGTGGCAAATCAATGTTTACTTAGTACAGCACTCTTATTGTCTACTTTCATCATGAAAGATCACGCAAACTCGTTCTTCTGTTGTAAACTGCGCGCCTGACTCTAATCGATATTCAAAAATATTATTTGCAAACAACTTCAATAAATATGAAGCAGATGTGTTTGGTATAAAACACTTTCACCAAAAAAAAAACTTCGAAAGGAGAAAACGGTTGACTTTCAGAGAAATTACTCTTAACTTTCACCTCTCGATTCCTTTGTGTGGATATAAGCTCTGACCAGCTTAACCACAGTATTGGGTACCAACACAAAAGGCGTGCTTGACAAGTTTTATCGACCGTAATTCAAAGTAAGATTGAGATAGTGGAAATTTCTTGATTTTTACACTCCAGGAGAATGGTACACAATGGAAAATCTGAACCTTCTGGTGAACACGTTGTTCTCAAGTAAAACGCAATTCCAAGTCAATATTTTAGGGTGGGCTTAAGCGTGTAAGTTTTAAGAATACATTTTTGGCGACCTTTTCAAAGCATGGAAAACATATAATGGCTATTGCTGTTTCTATAGGAGTGTCTTCGCCAACCTCCACTCAGCAGTTTTTGAAGCAACGTTTCAGCCAGTTGTTTTTGCAATCGTGGCGGGGTACTCCTTTTTACTGATGTAAAGGACTTGAATATAGATTCGATGGAGCGTGAGTGGATAGAATTGTATAAATGTGTATGAAAATGATTTTTTACTATCGTAATCATATGTCATTGTGATCTTAACAACATTTTTTATTTAATTTATGTATTTGTTTAAAATAATTTTATACCAAAATATTAGTCTCGAATGGCAGATACAACCGTGTAATAACCCATAAAGTTATATCACTTGTGAGATAACATTTTGGGGGATTCGAACCCGTGCCTCAAGAGTTTCGAGTTGCCAACCTTACCACTACACCACTCAGCGGCTGACGTCATCGAACGTGAAAATAGAATACTTAAATGAGCACGCGCAACAATCGCATGTTCAGCAAAGAGCACTGCACCTACATTTATACGCTATGAAAATTAAGACGCATAATTTTCATAAAAACGATATTTTAATTCAATGAAATTTTTCTTTCGTGTTCTCTCACTTGTAAATCACCTATCTCCAATTTGAATGCGGGTATCGTGTCGTCGAGATCCTTTGACTTGAGCATTATAGTCAGTTACTAGTGGTAACATATTTAGCAGACGATATTTTCCCAGTCGAAGCTTAGCGTGATCAAATTAATGTGTAGTAAGCTATAATAGTTGATAAACCTTAATTTATAGATTCACTTTATTTCTGCTTTGTTTTATTTTTCAACTGGTTTTGAGTAAAAGCCTTATTTGACAAAAATAGCTCGGCTTTTCTAAAAAGGTCACGACCTCCGACCCCGGGCCTCTGACATAGAAAGTAGTTACAAAGCCGAGGCGAGTCGAGAAAGGTAGATCGATTCATTACAATGTTTCTCGTTCAGTATGTGGTATAAATAGATTATTAAATGTTCTCAGTCGTTATCCCGTTATCTCGTGGATTTTGTAGAATTATCATCCTCGGGGCTAACGCCCCTCGGGCAATAATCCTCCAAAATCCACTCGGGCTCTAGATAACGGGGGATAACGACCTAGCCATGTAATAATCTATATGTATACGGATTTCTTTTTTATGTATTTGTGTAAAATAATCGCATATAGATTTCTTTGTAATTTTTTAACCCAGATATAATGCCTCTTGGCGCTTTCTGTGTTACGTAAATTCATTGTATCGAAGATTTCGTAATAAACATTATAAAAAAATGAAGCGTTGCAGGTTCGGGTGATAATGGACCAAAAGATTGTAACCGTGATTATAAAATATCACTACCACATTGTGAATTCGAGATGTACACGGAAATACTATATAGGGCTATGGATGGCATTGGTTAAGATTGGTTTAGATCAGATGTACCGCTGTAAACCACTACCAGATCCAGAATTTTAAAAGGGGTGATTGCAGTGGTAACTATCCGACAGGGAAAGGCTATGCCATATTTTCAAAGCAGTGTGGGGAGGGGTGCATAAACATTCCAAATCATCTATGCAAACAACTGACCAAGGAACGTGGATTGCTACGGATTTTGAAGTACACACTACAAAATTGTCAAATTATTTTAAGTAAGTTATCGGTGAAGTTAAAGGCGAGCAACCATTTTCATGTCCTTTTTAGCAAAATTAAGGTACGTTGATTATCCCAGACATATTTTAAACTTAAATACAGCTTTTCGTAATTTAATTAATTACTCGTCTTCTACTCCGGAAGTGTCGTTTTGGGAGGCAAGAATTCCGCGCCTGCTTGGTTCTGCGTTGAGTTTACTGTGTTGTTTTTCTAAAATTGTCATCACCACTTCCCATCGACGAGTATTATACGACAAGCTAGGTTGTTAGAGAACTGACTTACGTTTGATTTAGGGATTGTTTAGTTTATAGTAACCTGAAAATGGTAGGAACCCGCGACCCATATCACAGTGACAGTACTGACGTGAGTAACCGAGACATTGTTCATAGCAGTGGTGACGACGAATTTTTCACGGACAGTCAGTGGGTATATGTTTGAGACGGAGTACATGTATAACGAGGCAGAGGACGCACAGGCGCCACACTCCCACTGGATGGTAACCTGAGCACCCAAACTGCTTACATCAGCCCCGCAGTGTGACTCCCTAGCCATGACACACACCTGGCATCCTCTAAAAAGCTCCAATACTTTAGACAAGTCCACAATAAACTTATCAACGTTTAGTTCACCGATCTGTTCATTGGACGACGACCCATATCGTAGCAAACCTTTCGGAAATCAGTGCCAATATTTATTTCTTGCCGATGCTATGTTACCCGTTTCATGAATAGATTGTTCCCGACTAAATGTCCTCATGACAGCCGGTACATTATACAGCGCGCGCTTCTTTGCAGCGTCCTAACACTGGTCGAGATTTTTTATTAGTCTTCGATTTACGGTCTTCACGTGTACACAGAAGTTTGAATTCCTTTTGAGGCCTGAGAAGATCTGTGCCGGAAAGATACAATGCAATCCCGCTGACAAGTAGTACGCTGCGTCTATTTCCAAAGCCCAGACAACAGTGGGGCAGACTCCTCACAAGAGCAGCAAAACTTTTGCGTTCTTTTTGAATCGCGGCGTTTGAAGTGTATACTGACATAACGGTGAAGCTTGTGGTCTACAAACTCAGGACAGTCGGATCTATCACTGGAGACGTTACAAGCGCGCACCCAGCCTTTAATACGGGGCTCGGATCTCCGACGAAATGGACCTTTTGCCGACAAAATAACGCCGAAGGACTAAGAAAAAAAAAAAACGGGGTACCACGCCTAGAGCAGCGAATTATGCGATTGCACCGATTTAGAGGACTTTTTGTCCCATTTTCACGGAGTTTTTGTTTTCCTGAGGTGGACCTTTTTGTCCACTTCGTCAAATGGGGGGCTCATTCGGTGCAAACTAAAATTTTCAGCACCACAAACAGCTAAACCATTAATGGGTAGACCAGTTTGGATTTAAAATTCACCGCTTAAAAATCGAAGTGAAGTGACATTCGATTGCCTATCATAAAGAAAGGCACGATGTTGTTAGTTTCAAAATAATAAACCGTTTATACAAACCCAACACTTCTTAGTAGAGTCAGAGCATCATTTCCAACTTGAAATCATACTGAAGACAGGATATACACGAACTAATAAAATGTAATTCTGGTTAAAATCCCTCCGTAGTACCGACATAGACGAAAGCAAACAAGTAAGTCTTCGCAGGCTGTATAAGGTGCCGAATCTGTCCAAAATAACTAGGTACCACAATGCGCAGTACTGTCACACAGCATAAAATAAACTTTAATTAGGGCTGCTATGCAGTTACTAACCACAGTGTATGAGACTATGTACTACAGGAAGAACTTCATACAGAAACTTGCATGTCCATTATATATTTATGGAATAACAATAAAATATCTACAAAAATACAACAGAGCACAACTATACGGAAGGGCATACACCGTCTCTTTGGATTAATAACAATACCACAAAATGTCATACAAAATATACAACACCATAAATCAGGTAACCAACTTAGTCTACAAAATATAATTGCCAGTAACCGGACCTAGGTCACCACAAACATAACGAATTTTTTGAACGAATATTCTACGGTTGTGTATAGCTAATCGGAAGGACAAATAATATCTGTGTCTGCGATGTCAAGAAACGATGGACTGGCATCTACTCAGTAAATGCATTTATGCCCACGGCAGTTCCATTGTTAGCATATTGTCATCAGCACTATTCAACAAATTATTATGCAATTATTGACAAGTCAAACAATAGGCTAGCCGATATTACAATGACCTATGGGTCACCAAGCACTTCAACAGAGTTTGAACAATAATGGTCAGAGCGTGTTTTTCATGACGAAATTTTAGGAAGTTTGCTAGGTAACTAAATGAAGAGTTCTAAGATCTTGGACTCGCCTTAAATTAATAATCAGATACTACTGGTAAAATGAGATAATTTATACGACTGTACGTGAAGAATTACCCCACTGATGTTACAGTAACACGCTTTAAAAACTTGGCGCAATCATATTCATGTTGTTTACTTGAATAGCCCAAGTGCCAGAGGCAAACAACTCTACCTAACCGGATCACAACACTTGTTAGACTGACCGACTTATATGTCATCGGACCAAAATGAACAATAAATACACTGAACTAGTAAAAAGAAATAACGAAAAAAAAAGCTTACGCCTTTCTTGCTCTGGCCGTGGAAGCCCCCGCGAGCGCGGATTAGGGATGTAAACTCCGAATTCCCAAACCTGTGCAAGAGACAAATACAGAAGCAAGATGCCTGTTATTGTATTACACAATCTTGCTCTTTGATAGAAGGTCAAAACTTTTTACTAGGAATTCAGGATCATTTTCGACATTCTTCAAGTCACCCTAAATATTTCCTTTTAGGATTCGAGACTTAAACATGTACACTGTAGGCCTCAGTGGCGGATCTAGGATACCATAAGGAAAGGCCAACATGTTGCCTCGGGGAATTGGGAAAAGCGTGATTGTATGTGCACGGGCGGCCTGAAATTTGGAAGGTCCGGGAGTAGTATGAACCTTCTGTTCGAAAATTCTGTAGACAAAAAAACCCAAACCCAAAAACAGGAAGGTGCAAGGTGATACCGCCGCGACCTGGGTCTGCGCCCCCCTTCTCCTCCACTTTAAGTCCTAGTTATTGAACTTAATATTTCCTCACGCTTTACGCTGTTGCTGTTTCATTTTGTTTGCGGCAGCCGGGGGAGGCCCGGGTTCCCTGCCCCTAAATCCGGCTATGGTCCTACTAGCACATTAGCGGTAATATCCTCTTGATTTTACATATTGTATATTAGCTTCCTCAGTGTGTGTACACTTCATGTGTTCAATGCAAATTTCACCACCAGAGCAACTTAGGGATGTAAACTCCGAATCCCCAAACCTGTGCAAGATACAAACACAGAAGCAAGATGCCCATTATTGTATTACACAATCTTGCTCTTTTGATAGAAGGGCAAAACTTTTTACTAGGAATTCGGGATCATTTTCGACATTCTTCACGTCACGGCGAAAATAATGCAAACCCATGCTTAAGTCTTCTGACTTTGATTGCTGATATTTTAGGATGGTCGCCCACTGTACTGCAATTGTATGTGTGGAGAATCTGCATCGGTACACGTCTAATGTATTTGTCTAAGCATAGACTAAAGACGACAGATTCGCAACTCCGACATTATTTTTCTTGCAAAGCAGGCTCCACCCTCCTATATTACGATATTCAGTTTCCGATTAGTGTATGGTGAAGGGAAAAACAGCCGACCATGATTAGCACTTGCCGGAATTAAAACTTGCTAACTTGACCAGGTAACGCCAGTGAATAATGAGGTCCGGTCTTGTACTTAAGGTTACGGATTTCGTTCATTGAAAATGTACGGGGTTGGCGGTCCATGTTCTATAGTCGATGTCTGATCTAAGCAAATAAATGCTACTCTGTCCTAATAAACTAAGGACAGAAAACAATTCAGAGAGATGCTGAAAGCGTAATGTATCATGGGCAATAATATGCGCGCAACCTGGAAAAATATCAGCGCAGCGTGTACAAAGCCAACGACATTTAAATACTATCGTCTTCCTTTACCACGACACATTGAAGTAAAGCATTCACGCAGAGGATGTACAATAATTTCCTTCAAAGCCTGTCGTAGCTTCTTACTTCCGACTATGCAAATGATTGGGTGCACCACACTGCATGTGAAAGCGATACGGACTGTGATAACGTAAGCCCAATTTCTCGAAGAACTTGTCATCTGTACGCAGCCAGTGACTACGCAGACGGTGTCTACGTTTATGACGATAATAAGAGGCGACCACATAAGCAAAAACGTTATGCACACGAGGAGACAAGATTTAGCTGCTCGTATGTTGGCAAGTTGGTAATTATCCGTACCAGTTGGTAAAACTGTGTGCCGGATCTTCAGTAGCTGACGAGCTACAAGCGAGTTGAATACGACAACAACGAGGGCTGATGCCAGAAATGTAGCCATCGAACCTAGAAGCCAGGCCTTGGTGACGAGAAAGGTGTGAAAACAGTAAGCCTGATAGTACACGGCGCCTGGATGTTTAGCTTCAAAGGTGGGTATCAATGCATAAAACGAAAGGATCCCCAGCACACATGCGGCACATATTGCTCCCACAAATTTCTTAGAAACACACTTCTTGTAACGGTATTCGAATCTAGAGAATCGAATGTAGCGGTCGAAGCTGAGTAACGCTGTTGAAACAGCCGGTGAAATTGTTGTCACAGTTTGAAGAAGAATTACGAAGACGCAGGAGCTAGCTGAAAGCGCCGTCGGCGTACGTAGTACCAGGCGCGGTGCAAAAACAACCACTGGGCACGAGATACAGCCGAGGAAGAAATGACTGATATTGACGCCAATGAGGAACGGGTTTCTTCTGAGATCAGGCCTAATTTTCTGCACGATCAGAATGGTGCCGTTGAGTAAGACGGTGGTGATACCCACAAGCAAAACAATTGCTCCCAAAACTGTTGGATTTCTTTTTACCAAAACCGAACTTGTCGAGTTAAGCTCCGAAATTGTGGTATTGTTTCTCGCGTCCATTTGAGCCTAGCGCACCGGTGTTGCTGCAGTGACAGTGTTATGTTTAAGTGAACTATCGAAACAATCTCATCTCGTTTAAACAACTGTTATCAAGTCGTGTCGTCGCGCTTCTTAGGTTCCTCAATTCGTTGTTTATAACAAGGAAATCTGCGAAGCTCATTGGTGGATAGTGTTACTGAATCCAATTGGTTGATTATTTTGATTAGTTTACCAAGCATGCAATTGATGCAGCTAACGTCAAGTGAAAATGTGCACCATGACAACGCGGGACCTACTGTAATAAATTTACAATAACTAAGGCCAATGCACGTCATCGTTTTTGCCATAGGGTAAATAACCACTCAGTTTACTTATGAACTACGTGTACATATAAACCTCCCGCAAGCTGAAACTGTTCCGATGGAAATTCAAATCAACCTGCCAATTACTGGCGTGAGTTAAAGCTTTTTTTGTTCTTAACTCTAATTTCAGCGCAATTTCAATCGAACTGACGATCGAGTTGTTCCGATAATCGATACTGTGTTCAACAGATGTCTGATGAGAATATTGGGCCTGTTCCAAAATGCAGGACACTTGAAAGACAAAAGGATCATATGTTCTTTGATATTGTTTGACGACATCGCGTGAAGCAGTTAGAGATCTCGTCAAATCTGCACAGCACTTGTGTGAAAACATCGGTGTATTACGTTTAATTTAAAGACACTGATGTCAAAGTGTCATCCAGAGATTCTGTTTTTGCCTAAAGCAACATTTAGCTATGACCTCTTGCTTTCAAGTGGAATAGTTAAGTGAAGTGTAAATCACCATTTGGTGGTGTGCAAAAACTTTATAAGTCCAATGGAATTTCTTAAAAGTCATGAATGACCCATATTTCTATCCCAGAATGAGAGTAGAGCTATTAAGTGTACCAAGAGTTATCCATTTGAATCTCAGTATGAACAATTGCTCACTGTTGTGCCTCTTTCTGTATATTAAACGATCAAAGAAGAAAGAACGAATTGTGCTTTCATCAATTTCATACACATAGAAGTACAGTAATACGAGTGGTTTGTGAAAATTTGTAAATTCAAAGCAGTGACAGATTTAACGGGGAGGGGGGAGTGTAAGGGGGCCATGCCCCCTAAAATTCTCCCAAATCCCATTTGGCACTTCGGGCAAAATCCTGGCTAATACTCTGTCCTGCATCTTCAAATCAAAATCCTGGATTATGCCCCTGTAATTAGAGGGCAAACTTTGCAAGTAAAATTTTACACAGTCTCAGTATTAGTTGTTGTCGACTCTAATGTATCGTCAGTGGCCGTGCCGTATGAATGGATAGCATGTTTGAAGCGCATCAATGCTTAATCGCACTTTAAACTTCTCCAAGGTAAAACTTTTGTTTCAATGCATATTTTGGATTAATCCTGTATACACGTACATGTTGGGTTATCCTTTAGCGCTTTGAATTGTACTTGTACTGTTGCATACTTTAGCTATCAGTTTAAACAAGGATGGTTTCTAGGTAACATGTGGCATAACAGTGTTCACACTCCATTTCTCTACATTGATGGCGTGACCTTCCTTTTCGTTACAGAGCTTTCTAACCTGAAAAAACTGAAAAAGCAACCTACTGTTCCACGACGGTTGAACACTCAAACTCAGAATACTGTAACTGTTTTGCTTCACAAAGATCACCCCTCTCAAGAAGAGAGTGTAAAGTAAATGGTTTTTATTACTGAAAGTTGTATCGACAAGTTATCAAGCTTCCAAAGAAATCTTCAATATGAACTGCATGAAAATGAGGCAGAAACTGATTTGAAAAGTTGGTGCCCGGTGGCATGGAATGAATCATTTGGAATTGTTTTTAGTGGTAAAACGGATGCACGAGGACGCTAGTTTTTTTGGGAGGGTGCCGTTTGAGTTTTGGCGGACCCTTTCAAGAGTGCAGTTTGTCATGGGTCATTTTGGTGCTCAGTGCGGCACAGTGTCTCGTTTTAAATTAGTTTTGACCGATACCTCGATTATCTATAAGCTCAAATTTTCATTGGCATGCCCTTTGTATGATTTTATGGGTTTCTGGTGTGCAGAGAACTCGTTAAAGGAATGCAGTCGCAAACAAGATTTTTTTTCATACATTACCAGTCCTGTTTGAATCATGTGCTTTGGTTTGGAAATTGCATCCAAAGTTATGCATGGGTTTTGATGAATTTGGAGAATTTATGTGAAAATTAAAAGGCCTGTATGTTTCCATAGGGTGTGTGAGAGAGACAGGCGAACACAGAGAGGTGGGAGTGTAATATGACGTAGAGGAAGGAAAGGGAGGTCAGTGGCTACTGACAGTTACTACAGTTCCAGCCTCGGTGTCCTCAGCTCAACATGGTCTGCAAGCTTATGAATCTCGTCAAGCTGACGTACTGGTACTTTATCATGAGTACTAAACACGTGAAATCAATTCAAAAACTTCAGTTCAGAGAAGCATTTATGATTTGTGAATACACAGAACGCCATTTTTAACAATATAGGTCACGATACATCTTGAAGAAATTGGGAGCCATTACATTTTACACAATTTTTTATGTGGTTATCATTTGTCTAATGATGCAAATAAGATGTGGCATCAACTTTTTCAGTTTGTTATAGTTGCGAGCTGAGCTTGTAATTGAATTATTAGTACACAGAATGAGATAAACGTCTCTTTTCCGTAATTGGTGAAAAATCTCCTAATTTTCGGAGAAGAATAAATGCCATGATCAAATGAGCAAATGCGAATATTACTGACATTCTTTACAAGGCACATTGACGAGATTTGAAAGGGAAAGGAGCGTGTTATAAAAACAATGAATTTGCCATGGTCCACAGCATCATGAATCTTGTGGACACTACCGAAACCTGTGGACAACGTGTCGCCATAGTCTTGATGGCGGTACCTATTGAGGCTATCTCCTGCAACTTCCTCTCCACCAGACTCTTCATCTCCAAACACAGCATCGCTAATATTCACATCATCAAGGATACTTTCAGGACTGCAACAAAAGAAAGCGTGATGATCTTGCCCAGTAGAATTTCAAAGACACAACACCTAGCCCCTGTAACGCAGTTGAACTACCAAGTAACAGGGCTTGTTTTGTGTGCGGTCGTCTGGAGAACAGTTAAATCAAGTTCGTTCAGAATTCAAATGTTTAATCATATAACGATTGATGACGTCTCACGATGCTTTCTTTAGTCAGTTTGCGGGAACGACTGGTTACTAGTGTGAAAGGATTTCTGTCCTGTCAGGGCCTGGAACCTGAGATTCATGGCTGTCCATGCAGGATCTTTAGTACACGGAGCTATTAAGACCAAAAGTTCTGTGGAAGATATATTTCCACTATATACATTAAAAGTGTCAGCAATGAATAATAATTATGTATTAAAAAATGGACAACTCATAATTTAAATGTACGTGTATACCCAATGGTTATGCTGTACTTACAGTCATCGTCCATGTCATGCATGCTACAGTGTATGTATTCAGAAACATCAGTCGTTAGCCTGTAATATAGAAATTCAAAAAATGTTGAAGTGTTTCTGTTGTTTAAGCTGTTTAGCATTGGTCAATCTGCATTCATTGGATTTCACACATATCGTGTATAAGGTATGGTGTATAGAAACGAAACGAAGTACGACATGGTCTCTATGCTTAGAACTCAGAAAACAGACTGAGGAAATTCTATCCAGAGCACATATTTATGACTTGATGTCAAGTAAAGTACCACCACAAATTTCATGGATAAAAACTCCTCAAAATCCCGATTTCAACTTTGTCTTCGAAAATAAACTTTTGCGTTATACAGCAATCAACTTCGAAAAAGACAAAAAAATGTCAAATTCGGTGCAAAGAAATGTAAATGCAAAAGCAATAAGTGAATTCAACTCTGCCCACACTATATGTCCGATTAAGTTAGAAATACCAACTTGTCACTTTAAAAACCCATGTTTGACAAGATCAGCCGCAGTATGACTTATAAAGCCACACGTAGTAGGTGGTACTTGCTCAAAAGTGTCAACAAAACTGTTGCCAATCTGCTTTTTGATGCACTCACTTTTAGGTGCATCTCTGAATGTCAAATGTACAATTCATGTATACAGAGTATGCAAAATTCAGTTATGCTTAGAAGAGACACATGTGCAGATCATGCCTTACCGTAGCAGACATGTAGAAATATTCATTTTCTGGAAATATACCATGCGCATCACCTGCTCAAAACATTCCACAATTCAATTATCATTTACAACACTTAACAATTTGTTATCAAGACAATTTATGAGCACTGACTAGTTCTCTCAAACTTAAACAATCAGGGGCCCGTTCCAACAGAACTGACTTGGCTAAGACAAATCTTAAATCTTAGTAAGTTTTAAAAGTAAGCTTAAATTTGTATCAAAACCAATTCAAGGAACAGATCTTAAGTTTGACTGAAATGTTTGGCATAAGTTTTGTCTTAATTTTAACTACATGTAACTTATCGAAATTGGAAGCTTCAAAGTTTGGAAGTTAAGACAAATCTTAAACTTAAGTAAAAATGAACGAGTCAATTTCTTGGAACAGGCCTCAGCTTTCTCACATCAACCTCATAATGAATGACTTGGATCCATACCTCAAAGCACAGGCAGAATCACTTGACAAATCATTAATACAAGAAAACTCAAGCCCACTGAAATACACTGTTTAAGTAATGAATATAGATTATTACGTGGCGAAGTCGTTATCCCTCGTAATCTAGAACCCTCGTGGATTTTGGAGAATTATCGCCCGAGGTTGATCTCGCTGTGATTTCAAATGCTTTATCAGTGATCCAATCAAAACCGAAATGGGTCAGATCCCAGAAATGGTGAGTTCATGACTTTGTTTACTGAGTGAAGGACAATTAGAAAAAAATCTCAATGCCGGAGTATTTGTTCAAGCTGGGAAGAGTTAGACATCAGCGAGCTCTTAAGATGTCCCCCTATGCACAAAAGCAACACTTTGATGGCTTAACCAGTGTGGCACAATTTGTCATAAAACTTCTGGCATATGGAGGGTCTACGGGACAACTACTGTCTCTACACTGGGTAGTTGGGACGGTGGTACTATCTTGAAGTAACACGGCTTCGAAATTTCTGTGAGCGTTTCAAGAAACCAACCGAAAACAAACAGTAAATATATGGTGATACATGTGAGTAGGAGTAATTTTGATAATTTTTGCAAACAAAATAATTAAAAACAACCTTTCGTAATATTTTAAATATAGCAAAGTTCATTCAACTTCCTGAAGTTACGTTAACGCATTTCCCCAAAACAAATCAACTTTTAACCGGTTCTCTTGAAAATTAAAACTTTTCTCTTTTAGTCCAAAGTCACGATTTTATAGGCACTGTTGATAAATAATGAAACAACTGCATGTAGCAAGGTATATTTCAACAATTTCAGGAAAACATGACTTACTAAATTCATGCACACAACTGTAAGTATCATCAACGCCGCTTAAATTTAAGAATACGTTTACAAAATTAAAATCGCCATCTCTTACTCGAGCCTAAAATTAAGCACAATTGTAACATAAATCTCGCTTAAAATTAAGAATATCTGTACAAGTTTTGAAATGGCCATATCCTGCTCTGGCCTAATATTAAGCACAACTGTAAGTAACATAATTCCCGCTTAAATTTAAGAATGGCAGTACAAGTTTTAAAATAGTCATCTCCTATCCTGGCCTAAGCTTAAGCACAATTGTAAGTAACATACATTGGAAATCCCGCTTAAATTTAAGCATATCTATACAAGATTTAAAATCGCCATCTCCTAACTTGGCTTACAATTAAGCACAAATGTAAGTAACATATATCCCGCTTTAATTCAAAAATATCTGTACAAAGTCAAGTTCAATCATCGCCATCTCCTACTCAGGCCTAAAATTAAGCACAATGGTAAGCAATGTAAACCCCTCTTAAATTTAAGAATATCTGTACAAGTTTTTAAATCATCTGGCTTACATTAAAGCACCTCTGTTAAGGTATTAGATCCCACTATTCTTCTCACGGACAAAATATACTAAACATTTAATCAATAAAAATTTGTAGGGTAAGATCAATTAACAACTATATTTAAAACTACAAGTCATTGTACCAAAATCAAAGCAAGGCCATTTTCACAGCGNATATAACAAAATCTTGCTTGTTAGCGCTGCAATTCTTTATATTTGAGGTATAACGGATCATTCAACATGTTTTAGGAATTGTTTTTCTTTTCAGGTGGACCTTAGTACTGAACCATACACACAATCAGAGTCCACAAATGGAGGCAAGTCCCCATGTGTGCTTCCTGTGGAACACTGTAGGGTTTCCAGTTTTTCACTCTTGCCGCTTTAAGAACGTTGACAAGCAAAACGGATTACAAAAGGTATTCTTAAATTTGAACAACAAAACCAGTAGCGTCTAAAGTTCACAAAACCCGTGCCTTTTGACGCAGTTTTACACAAAGGTATGTATTTCAAATTGAAAATACATTGTATTTCAAATCACACGTTGACATCCTATAACTAAACTTTACCCGCAGCATGTAACTCTATACTAGTACAATTGTTTGGGAAATGCAAAAACACTAAATTCAAACAACATAGAGGTACCTGTGTTTCTTTGCATTTATACAACTAACCTTCTCTGTTGCCTTGTTGCATAACACTTACAGGCTTCATATCAACGAGGACATTGCAACAGATGCCATTGTTGCTGGCATGTTTTCAGTCAAATTTAGGTATGGTACTGTGTGTGGATACTAAACACGACTAAGTCCCATTGAGAAACTGCAGACCAGGCGACATGGTGCAGGCAGATCGATAACTACCCATTGAAATCACTGCATATAATAAAGATATGAGAAGAACAGATGGGTGTCATAACACTAGCAGTTAATAACGTGACGAATGTTCTTGAAAAGTAACAACACCAACTGAAATTCAACCATATAGCATAAACCGAGTTAAAAATTCCAAGGTGAAAGATATCAGGTAGACATTTAACTGAAAGGACCCCAAGGGTCGTAGTCCGTGTGTATTGAAAATTGTTTGAAGTGTGATTGATTCAATGTAAAATTGAGATTGGCCTATACAAAACTTGGTGGTTCTCATTTTTCCAAGGTCCTGTGGTTTTACAATAACAAAGCTCAATATGATATGCAGTGCTGGAGTTCATTCGAAATAAAATAAATATTTAAAATTAACATAGTGCAGTGTTTAACAGTCATAAAATAGCATTACACAGCAACGATTCCTTACTGAAACTGTTAAAATATACCTTGTTACATGCATTTTTTTCATGACTTATCAAACGTGCCAATAAAATCGTGACTTCGGAGATCCGTTTTTTTTTGTTCTAGGGCGAAAGTTAGGTCACTAGCCAAATGAGGAGGAACTATAGCCAATGTCAATACAGACAAAGAAACTCATAAATAGGTTACTAGCCATTGAAGATCCATATAGCTAGTAATGTCAACAGATAATGAAACTCGATGAATTTTTGTCTGAAAGTAATTTTCCCTGTGAGTTCTCGGACCACTACTTTATTGGTTCGTGATTTTAATGTCGGGGACGCCATGTCCCAATAACTACCGAGGTATATAAGCAGGATAGAACAAATTTTTTTACTTACTAGTAGTGGTGCTTATCGAGCAGGCGTTTGGCTTGCTCGGAATAAGTGCAGATAGCTCATTTCTGAGAGATACCCAGCGATCGTACTCTGTGCCCAAATCAATGCGTCAGGTTTTATTTACCTTCAGTCGTGCGTCTTTCCTTCTTTTCTTTCTGCCTGAGTCTGTAAAGGTCCATTTATCTTGCCCACCTTCTCACTGTCAGCCATTTTGTCTCGTGGAATTTTGTAAATCCCTGCGGTTTTTTAACGCTGCACCTTCCTCAGACGTATAGTGTCTATGGGTAATTAGTTCAGATCAGGCATATGCGGTCGAATCTGCAGGAATGGTCCAATCATGACAGGTCACAGTTGCTGGTACAAACACATATATAGCACAGTTATGTGCAGGCATAATAATCGCACGCAACACGAAGAAGTGTCCAGAACACAATACGATCAAGGCATAGCCGCTCGAGACCCATGTCAGATGTTACCGAGTATAGTACATGTAACATTAAGAGAATACAATCATTAGCTCCATAACGGCACGAGGTATGAAGCACATTTGATGGCAAGATATTCACTCTACAGGACTGAACCGGTACTAACCTACGTGTACAGTGTATCTCATCACTGAGTCAGCTGTTCGTGAAAATTGACTGCATTTGTCAGAAGTGGGAGGGAGATTAGAGATCTATATGCGGTTACCACAATGATTTTTCTTCATATATGTACTTCTTTCAAAAACCGTGAATTTTGTGATTTTTTTTGAAATTCCTTCACAGGGCAAAATGGATAACCCTGTAGCAGAGGTTGCAAGAAAGTATTTTCGTTAGGCGATCGTTTGAAACATATTTTTCACGAGTTTTCGAATTCCATGCCACTTTAAATCAAATGGAAAATTGGGCTATGTCGCGTTGAAAATTGGAAAAGTACATACGATAATATGTCAATTTCGCCGTGTGTTAAAGGGGGACTGGATGTTGAGAAAAAATCAAAACGGGGATAATCTGCAAAGAGCGGGATAACTGGCTAGCAAAACGTACGTTCTCAGTAATACCTATCGGATTGGATTCTTGTGCAAGCTAAATGTTTCATTTTTAGATTTAATGTAAAAGATAAATGATGCAGCTCACATTTACTGCTCAGAAATCGAATCAATAAAAAGTGTCTTAGCAACGGGTAAGCATTGCTTTTCAAGTTTCCACGATTCCGTATAAAATGAGTTTTCGAAGAAAAGTCAAATGGGGTCCGATCAAATCTTGGCCTGGATTTCGAGTAAACTTTAAGCATCGTGGCAATTCTAGTGGCAGACCAGCATTCATATTTTATTTCTAATGCGGTTTAAGTCCATGTCTCACTACGCGTTATGTATTGCTTGCTAATGGAAATAAACGAGCGTGAGGTGGCACCATCTGGCGGCATGGCGCAGATATTAGTTTGACCTCGAGGAGACGTATCCAGCTTTTTCTGATGTCCCGAGGAAATCGCTGGATACTTTGAGGTGAACAGTGCACGCTTTCTCGCCCACTTGCGTGCAAGTCTTCTTAACGTAAGAGTTGTCTAATGGTCGGCATGTGGGCTGCAGAACACAGTTTGGTAAGAACGTTTGTCGTATAATATGGCGTGGAAATAAGCAGGATGATATACTTGTCTCGGTATACATGTAAATAATATGTCACCTTGTTTGGCTTGGCTGTTTCAAAACCCCAAAGTTTTGTAAAAAGCTGTTACACCATTCCCAAGCTGCAAAGAGGTTTCTTAAGTTATGGAGCAGTATTCTTATCAGAAACTAATGTCTGAACTGTTGACAGTGTTACACGTATGTTTCTTACCCTAGGTCACAACGCCACCTATTGGCATAAATGAAGATGTTGCCCTTTGAAATAATGAGACTGATGGCACTCTGACATAAATCCTATTATTTGGGCAAATAATATCATGCAGCCCTTCATGCTTCATATCCAACATGAATCCCTAACCCTTACTGAGGATAATTTAGTCAGACATTCATCCAATATTCTAGATCTTTATATATCATAACTAACTGGAACTTTGGTGCCCTTTACAATTACATTTTTCGGTAAAAAAAACAGAATGCAGTGGCTTTGCCACTGTACGAAAAACGCAATAAACTACTCCAAGTATCTATCAGAATTGTGCAGATGAAGGGTTGCTGACAGATAATGGCCAAACACCTACAGTGTATAAAGTAGATTTAAAGTGTACTGTGAGAAGATCAACACATTGATTGCAGTATAGGACTAAGTTTAGGAACTGTTTTCTTTGGAAAGTAAAACTGCCGTGTATATTACTGTAAACAAGAGTTATTGGAACACATTTTGTGGTTGTTATGTTACTAAAGAAAGTACATGTAGACTGTGGAAAAAACAATATTTATGAAAAAGAGACATTATTATTTTAAACACCTGTTGCATAGTTGTCATAGTCAACATTCGAGAAGGAGAACGGGAATAACCTGATTCAAAAGCGGGTGAAAAGTTCACTGCACCACACAAAGACGTAGCGACAGCATTTGTAGTCCTCATTAAAATCGGCTTGCATATCAGCTATCTCCATACCATAACCATTAGTTATCATCACGTGCGCTTTACAACACATGTTTATCATACATAGGTGATGTTAAGCCGTGAAGTAACTGTCTAATCACACCGTAGTTTCTCTAGAGAAGACAATTGTTATCATCTCTAGAGAAAAATATCCCTGGCCAAACGGCAAGGACTACGGTATTTGGCGGAGTCTATCAGAATTTCGGTAATTGTTTAACTCATGTTCTTATACATACATATATACATACATACACACATACATAGATACATATATGTATAAGCAGAGTATGTATATGCATATGTCTCCTGATTCTGTACTGTGTGTTTTTGTCACTATACATCATTACGTGTTTTGGTCGTGAAAGACCGGCCCGAAAATCCTCCCCTCATTTTCGGATCGGTCGAAATTCCTGAGTAAGCCGCATGTCTTTGTTTGGCCGGTAACATGCGATTTCTCGTTAAAACACATTATCTGATTGCGTTAAGATAAGAATTACCTAACGAAACAACACTTCTGTTTTCACTTTTTTGCTCTTCTGATGAATTTAAACTAATAACAAATTCAAAATCGTCATAAAATAATGACCTCTTCGTAAATATCGGTGAAGTTTTATCTGAGGTCGCTTTGCTTTTAGTATCATTATGCGGTAAAGGAGTTTCCTTTGTTTTGAATTTTATATCCGTTGAGAATTCAATTTACACTTACAATTCCAAAGTAAATACACAGACATTAGCGTGCAATGTCAGTAAATCTGAGTTAAAATTCCTGAGAAAGTAACAAATTTTACGACTTTATGAATCCGCAACAGTGTCTAATTTGCATTGTACCACAGTATTCTAAGGAATCCGTTCTTTTGGGTGTCGTGATCACCTGTATGGGATGTAGAGTTTCGTCGTTTTTTGCCGTTTCAAAATGAGAGCGATGGGTGACCGTGTTAAGCACATACATTTTTGTCGTAAAGCGAAATTCCCGATGAAAATTGTCGCTAATTTGAAGAGTTAACGTTTTTTGTCGGAAGTTATGGCGAAAATCCGGAAGGAAATTGGATGAAAAATGACGTTAAAATTGTTGAAATCTTACCGAAAATTTTTGCTTCAAAATTCTTCCTTTTTTCCACGAGAATCATCGTGAACTTTTTAAGACCACCACATTACGATCAATGCTGAACGGCGGTTCGACCGCGACATGACTGTTCCATCCACAAACATGCATGTGTTACAAGTTCTGAATCCGTGTTCGTTAAAAACGAATTGTGGACTGAGCTTTTTGGAGCGATCATACGTTATAAACGACACGTACTTTATAATGCAACTCGATTTTGCTTTTCATGAACCTTCTAATTCCTTATACATGTATATTGGTTTAACTAAACAGACTTGTCGAAAAAGTGCTATACTGTATAAACTTAATGCCGCCGAAAAAATAAAAGTTCCATATATGAAGGTTGCATGCGCGCACCCGGAGGGGGTTCGGGAGGCTCGAACAAGCCCCCCATTTGGCCAAGTGGACATAAAGGTCCGCCACAGAGAAACAAAAAAGTCCTAGAAAACGAGACAAAAGTCCACTCAAAAGGCGCCGACGCATATTTCACAGTTCTGAAGGTGGCACCCCCTTTTTTAGTCCACCAACTTTTTTATTAGCAAAAGGTAGACCTCGTCTGAAATTCGAGACCCTGTATTAAGGTTTGGTTTGCGCATGTGTTGTGTTGACGCCTCACCATTCACTTAAAAATAGTTTCATTGCCAGACCAGGCGTATCGCCTAGTGAGCGCAGTTGAAATGAGAGTACGCACTTTTTTCATTGCGCCGCCCATGGGCTACGGGCGGTGCACCGTAGGGGGGATGGGGGGCCGGCTATAGCCCCCACTTTTTTTCACTGCTGCGCAGCCCATGTGTTGGGAATTGTGCTCTAAAATGTTTCACTTTTATATGCGGGTTTCCAAAAATAGTATTTTTATGGTTTTCATGAAAAAATAAAATACGAAACGAAAACAAAAGTATACTTGAGAGAGCAACAAATAAAATATGACCATGTTATTGATGTTTTGCTATCGTGGCCTCGCGACCCATTAACCATCTTATCAGACGCGAACATGTAGATGGATAAAGCCGAAAAAACAAATTTTACTGACTCGCTACTTTCAGATAATATGTAGTGTCAAAATTTCTATTTTCTAGATATTCGTCTAAATGCGCCTACGTGCCGTTGAATTATCGGTATATTAATTAGATGATGAATTGAACAAAAACAACACCGCTTGTATAAAGGAGCTCCTTATTACTCCTAGCCTAGGTCCTATTGTAGGTCCTAACGTTACTGATCTCTATCCAGCTCTTAATAAATAGAGCCAGGAAGCAATCACTAACTTTAACACAAACAATGACAAAATGAAAACGGCGATGATGTAACAATAACAATAATAATTCAACTGCACCAACAGTACTACTGTAATAATTATTAACAACTGACCTTCCCTATTGTTTATATTTAATCTTAACTTAGCCCAAATTTCGTAGCAAAGTGTTGGTCTTAAAGCGGCTATACAATAGTTTCATTAAAAGACTTAACAACCACTTCGCTTAATCAATTGATTTCTTAGTGGGCTCAGTCATAACTATTAACATAAAATTGAAACATAACAGAGATGTACAATTAAACTGACAATAGTACTACAATAGATAATTTCACGAACAAACAAGTGAAATGGTTACATAAATGATTAACGTAAATGAATAAGAATGGGAGTCATGTAGTATTAACACAGATTGGAGACAGGGAGGTAAAAAATGCCCTCCATCACAAAATCAAGTTTCAATTTAGATCAGTTATCGTGATGAAATTGGACTCAATTTACATGTATGTCTTAGTCAATTTAATACAGGTGTATTCAAGCTTTCTAAAGAATTGACAGTGTTGGTTGAGACGACCCTCACCAAGTTAAAATGTCGCGTGTGTTATTTCACGAAATGGTGCCAAAAATAACAAACTGTCTGTTATTTACATTTTGAACCCAGAAATACCCTTTCATCAGATTAAAAAAGAAGTTGAGAGCAATTTTGTAGCGAAGAGAAGTCGATTTTTGGACGATTCTCAAGTCAGTTATCATGAAAGGGCCATACAACGTAACAAAGTACATGAACCCATATATGACAAGCGTCAATTATATAACCTGTTAAACAGTTCATAATAGATGCTCAATCGTAGTCAGTGTTTTTTTCAATTATTTATTGTAGCATATTTTGAACATTTGATTTATTCTAATTTCAATAAATTTGCATACCGCTAATGTTTTCAGAGATCCATACAGGTAAGTACATGTACTTTATTTAGCCACGGCATCATAGACAAGAATTTCGACGCATGTCTTGAAACAAGGTGGTTGCTTTCATGCATGGTGAATGAGGAAAGCGTACTCGGTTGCAACCATGCGTTAAAAAGTCACAAATTGACACCGAATTTTAGCATATGTACGTGAGTCAAATTCAACCATTGAAGCATTGTTTCTAATAGGGGCGCTGCAACACGTGTTCGATTTTGTAAATATGTATTCTCGTATTGTTAAAAAATAGGGTCAAAGAACAGCTAAAAACGTGAATTAGGAAGTTTTTTCTACGATGGCTTGCAAAACAGTGGTACTTTTTAAACTATGATTTTGCCTACGGTAATAAAACCCGGACCGGTATACATGTACGTGGACATATATTTCTTTGTTACGTAGCTCAAAATGCACGTATGCATGTTAAACTGAATAGGAGATTGTATCGAAATAATCTTGCCCCGTAGGCAAATCTAAGCAGGTAGATTTACATGTAGGTGAGTAGGAAAGTAGGTGGGTGCACACCTGTAATCACGTTCATTTTAGGGAATTTTTATTAAAAATATTCGAACTATATACATTCAGCACGTCACCAAAGACTTCCACAAATTAAAAGACGCCATGTCGGTTTCGTGCGTTGACACATTAGTACACATTTAGACCCACGCTCTGTATATATTTATTGATAGATATAAATTTAGTCAAAGTATTATTTTTTCAAAAAACAAATGCCAGTCTAATGTTTTGTATACACCAAAGCTTCAGCCAAAGGCAAAGTGTGAACCATAAACAGGCACATGTTTTCTACAGGGAGTTTTGAGCGTTCTGTCTATTCCCAGTTGACTGCTTAGTCAAGCACTAGAAATCTATGCTCATACGGATATCTCAGCCTGACCACGTGCTTCACTCCTTACATAAAGCGAATGTTAAAAAGAGACGCATGGGCTTAAATGCGCGGGTAATAAGTCAGCGTAAGTTCACCAGGCAAAAACCGCTTTGCAGACTTCAAAGAAATTGTTGACGGAAATCGAAAGTTATTGAGGTGCTGTAAACGTCTTTCTGTGCACAGCAACGGATTTTGTGTAACAGTTCAACTGTATTCAGCTACACCTGGCAGAATCATTAGAACGTCAAAGGCGGGTCCTCCGTTCCGCGTGAGTTCCCAGTCCTTATGGCGAGGGTGGTTATTGCTGCAGGATCTTCAAAACGTCGGGAGAAGTCGCCTTGTGCCAGCAGATCTACTTCAGGTAAATCAATTTCGGACTCCGTTAAGCTCAATAAATCCTCAGAATAACCTTCCGACACCTGTGTTGATGTTCTTGCTACGTTGGGGAACTCGAGGCTCCAGTGACTGTCGAAGATATCTGCGTTCACAACACTCTCGACACTGTGTTCCTCATGGAGGGCGCTGTTGTCAGTGGCGGTATATGTGGTTTCGGAGCGAACTTCCGTCTGCACTGCTTGCGTGTTTGTGGCTTTATATTGCCCAGTCCTCCTGAAACAGTAAAATTTATCAATTAAGAACTATCACGCACCGATGCTAACTCAGATTATTGAATAAATCTATTAAATCTAAGTTATTCTTTAGAAAACAAACATGTATAAAAAGTAACTACCACAAAAGCCAACGAAGCCCGCTGGACATTCAGAATTACATCCTAAAGAAGTTCTTTATATTGTTAGCAGTGACGTCGCTACGAGTAACGTCACGCGGGACGGAAAATAACGGTGTTACCACCGATATTGTACATCCCCAAAATAGTCTTTTGCGTCGCACTATCTTTGTAGGCTTACGCGTCACTTCCCTGGTCAAAATCAATTTCATAATGACTCTGGTCGTTTGCACCGTCACCACTTATTTCTCAGCTCATCACTATTTAGTTTTGTGCCACACTGGCCATTCTGTCCGTTGGATTGCCGACACCTGAGTCATCCCACGGACAATAACTTTCACAGTTTTTGACATTACGGGCAGTACTAATAGAGAACACAGGGAACAGAAATGTAGTATGGACTTGGTTGTCCAGTTTCACCAAGTTTCCTACGTGAGGCTTGTATTGTACCTACCCTTTGGAATGTGTTGAAATTTTCTTGGCCGCGTTCAACGAAGCCTCCGCTGAACGCAATGTCGAGCGAAAGTGCATATCAGCTCCTTCGTGGCAATGTGAAGAAAATGCGGATATGACATGTTCATGTTTCGATTGCTTCAGAATAAACGCTCTCCACCAGTCAGTGTAAGTAAAAATGGTTACCGTTGTCCGTATGCGTCTTGCAAACACTAGCTGAATTGACTTGTAAACCTACATGTACCTTCTGTCAAGCTGGATAGTCAATGTTTTTGAAATTCTTCAGCAAAATTGAGAGGGTTTCACTAACGTATCCCGGGCCAGTTCCGTACAAACACGAAAAAGCAAAATCATACAAGGCCACGCAAAATCGATCACGCGACTGAAAATCGAGTGATTTGTGGTCACTATAAGCTCACTAGCGCATCCTAGTGGTTATTGTATGCTTGGTATCTTATTGTCCAAAGGATTGTTTGGTCGGTGGATTTAGATTGTCGAATTATGACGTGCATATTGATGTCTCCGTTCTCTAGGCGAGTTTTCGCTGCAAATGCTTTGCGAGTGTTTTGGTTCTACTGACCACGGCTTTACATGTATTTCAAAGCCAACGAGCCCGTTATTTGCAGCCCGGTCAATGAGCTCAAGTGGGCACCGGCTCTTTTCAGACCAACACGTCGGTGCCACTATGTTATGTATCTTACTAGCGCACCCTACAAAACTGACCACTGGACTGTTCGGTTTGCTGCTTCCATTGACTAGGGTGAGACTTTTCTACGCAAATGCTTCGCGAATTCCTTGGTTATACAGAACGCAACTTTATATTTATTTCAATGTCATCGATCCCGTCATTTGCAACCCACACAATGAGCTCACGCGAGCGCTGAGCTCTTTCATACTGATAAGTCATTGTCACTGACAAAAAACCTATGAATTATAATAATTCTTTTCTTCATAGTTATTTTTGAACAAGTATGAAGACCATTAATGCAATTCGTTTCAGTTTCGATACAGTAGTCGATAAAAGTTGAAAACACCGAATTACAGGTACGGCAGAATCTCAAAACAGAAAAAAATTAGATGGCGCTAATGACGCTGGTGATGACACATTTATATCATAATAACTTCGGCTTTACAATGGCCATTAATTTGGAAATGGAAAAATGACATTGAACTGCCACACACCTTTATATATTTTTCTTTTAACACTTCCGGGCCGGGTTTTGGTATGGACTTTCTTTTCCCGTTTTTCTTTGACTTTCCCTTTTTATTTTGGAGTGCTTCTTCTTTCTAACATGGCATGGTAGAACGTGAACTCACATTCCGGCTTAGCTGGTTTCAGCACCTTTAATCGTTTTTGCTCAATGAATACGCCTAACTTCTCCAACATCTTTTCTATATCGAGCAAAGTCTGGGCTTCCTTCTTGTGAATTTTACTGTTTCTTCTGAGAGCTGGAAAACAACAAGTAAATCGTCCCAAGCAACATAATTCGCTTTTCACTGAAGGTGTTTTCGTAAAAAACATTGCTTTATAAAGAGACTCACCTCCATCTGAAAACTTTCTACCGTTTTACAGTATGTTATTCAGCAAATGTTCATTAACGACATACCCTATAATCGCGAGGTAGCGCTTATGAAGAGAAGTTCCTCTTTGAAACATCTGATTAGATTGAAAGCAGAAATCAGTGTGTGGGATAACGGTCTCACGTGACTACAGAATTCATATACATGTAGTTATGATCGTTGTCCGAGGAACACCGTAAAATATAGTTAATTGTTTTCGGTGAGCTCAACCAGTCCTCGTTTTGTCACCTGCTAATGTGTCATTGGCGTCCCAGTTGAGTGACAAAAACAGTATTCGTAAACTCGTACTTTCTGTGTAACAGATTGAATATTATGGCTCTTTTTGAGTGGTTATCGAGAGTTACAGGGAAATATTTAGTTTCAGAGAAACTGGGTATCAAAATCGTTGATGGTATCAGTACTAATAGGCCATTATCAAGATTTGTATCGGGCATTGCCAACACTACACCCGCCCCACAGTTGGCAAACAACTTAAGTGTTTTGCAATTAAATTTTCTACGAGAGTAAGCTGTTGAGTCCGTGATTATAAAATACAACTTTGCCTCAAAATTACGCACTTTTTCGTCCAACCAATTTCCTCTACTGTATTACCAACCAACTTCAGGACATCTGACATGTCCATTTCCGCGTAACCCTTTCTCCTGTACATCGTTCACTCTTTAACAGCGAGCGTCCCGCAATAAAACGTCGATGATTCAATCGCTCGGATTTCAAAAGTAAAGATGACGTCATGCTATTATGCTGTTTGATGACATAGATAATTGTACTGACAGAATAACTTTGACGTTTTCCGTTTCTAGAGTCACTTTTTCCTGCATAAAATTTAGTTCAATCATTACTTTTAAGGTTATGTGTGACTTTTTGAAATGTCGATTCAATCAAACTCATAAACAAGCACTAAAACTGAGTGGAATGATTACGAAAAATAAGTTGATACCTGTTTCCCCAGCCAATCACATTCCCCCTGGCCCGTATATCTGCGTTATTCAGCGAGCAGAATAACCAAAGTGACCCTCTGACTGTTGAAAGCTTTCAGTTGGCAAGAGTTTTAGAAAAAAATTATCATTATTATTTGACAAATTTGAACATATTACTTGATAGCTGCAGATGGTTGTTACAAAATTCACAATGTCTTGTCCTGTGAACTTGCCAAAGATTATGTCCTTAATACCACAGGTTAAGTACTGATACAAGTTAACTGTTGGATTTGTCCAATGAAATGAAGAGGATGCGTATTTTGCTAAACAGCTATTCCAACTTTCTTTCAGTTGAGTGTTAGTGTTGGGGACTATACATGTACATCTATATGTCAAACGAATTTGAAACCTCTTTAGTTCTGAATCATTTGTAAAGTGGCCCTTTCCTCACTATTCGTCAGTTAAAAAGTTTATAAAATTTACAATTTGTTTCAAAGTTTGATATTTTGTACATGTACATGAGTTAACCAGACTTACAAAGAAGATGTTTTCTGGCCTCGAAAGCAAGCGTGAAAGTAATTGGGGGATGTTTGGCAAAGTAACTTTAAAATGCTTTATTTTCGGTTACTTTAAGCTATTCACGTAATGTTTTTCGCTGACCGTAAAATTTTAAGTCATTTCACATCACGAGTCCTACAGATGAGCACAGAAACTTTATTCTCTCTTGTATTTTTGACCCATATACTCCTAGTAAAAACCAGGCTAAACTATGAAAAATAAGGGCAAAAAACCGCAAAATCAGCACTTTTCACCTCAAAACCACCAGTTTCCTGCCGAGGCTCGACTACAGCCAACACTAGACTCCAAATGCAAATTTCCTACCTATTCCAAAAAGGTGGTTTAAAAGTATTGTCAACCTACCATTTTTGACAACGCTGGCTTGTTTGATGGCTTCCTGAAATCGCGGCCAATTTCTCAGTTGCTACCCAGCAATGCCCATTTGCAACAGGGTGCCGAAATCTTGAAGGAGTGTGTAGCTATAGCCGAGCAAGTGGTCTTTTTTCATTCTCACTATGTTCACAAATACAAAAAACACATTCACTTGGCCTACACACAATACCTAATTCAAAAATGCCCCCAAGCTTGGCCTATCCAAGGAGTTTACAATGGTAGGAGGATTCGCCGGTAAGTTCGCTGTTATCGCAAGAAGCAAATAAGCAATGATGAAAATTGAGTTATGACACCTCTTGAAGCGCAATGAATTACAAAAATTCACCCATGGAAGCACCATAACTGTCATTTTTATGTTTCCTAAGGTTCCAGAGAAACAAGTATTATTTGTTATAATTTTGTTTTTGCACTCCTCTTATGTACCCCCTCAGTTCCGCTGGTACCTGGAGGCAACTGCTCCCATGAACCCCCAGGAGCAATCACTAAGGTCACATGTATGTAGACCATTTAGGAATCAAATGTTATCAAGAACGGTTGTTTGCCTCATTAAAAATTCAAACATGAAGCAAAGTCATACATTTGAAGGGAGCTTCAAGAGAATAAAAGCAAAAATCTTAATGTCTATTACACTTTAGTATTGACTAAAACACACATTTTCGTAAATATACATATTTTACACATTTGCAATCACACATCAATTTCACTGCTCGTGAAACGTCATTAAAAGTGTGAATTTTTCAGTGCTTGCATAGTTTGGACTCTGCCGCTGAATTACTTTTACTGATTCGACGCAAGGGGGCGCTAATTTTCGACCGATAACCATTGCAGCGAAAGGAAGGATGTCGGAGTGGGACCTCCTAATGTACTACATTCCTTGCCTTTACTACATGCAAGCTTAATGTTGACCATTATTCGGTACCAAGAAATTCAGGTACCCTGCCTTCAGACTTATTGGATTTGTGAAAAATCTACTTTCACCTAATTTCTGGAATCTGAAGAGTAGTGTGCGTTCCAACTCATCAAGGATATGCCGTTTGTATACGGAGGTGGACCTTGGTCTCCATTTTATCTGTTAGTGCATTCAAACACTCAGCTCTCTTGTTGTTGTTGTCGTACATAAACGTGCTCATATCATGAATGAGTTTGTTATATGGCATGCTCGCATTTTCCATGTCGTTTTCCTTCGAGAATTTATGCAGCTCCTTTCTGGCATTGCCCACTCTAATTGAGGAATCATCGGTTATGTGGATGGCTGGGTTTTGTAGGTTTTTGCGTTTGTAAAAAGTTGGTCTTGTCTTTAGAAGACACCTGAGCAAAGTCCGGACGGGTCTTTACGCTTATTTTCTTTTCCAATATGTGTGCTCTCTCGACATGGATATCGATACCTAAATGCTGTTTAGAAAGATTTACTACGAGCGGTTCAGATATTGCCCACGGTTCATTATTTTCTTCTTTCAAGCCATGGAAGATTAGTGTACGTTATCACGCCTGGACCGATTTTCTAGGTGATCAATTTTCGTGCTCAGATCTTCTGTTGAACAATTTCTATCAAAATACGGTTTTTATGAAATTTGGTTGATTCAAGGTGTCACGTGCGAGGACTCGATCTTCGAGCAAAAAGTTAACGATTGCTATGAGCAAGGTTAGCGAGCAGAAATTGAGCACAATGCAAAACTTAAATGGCACTGTAACTTACTTAAAGACTTAGTCCTGTTTTGAACCCTATCTTAAATTACCGCTACATAATAGTCTTGTTCAAGCCTTTTGTCGGTAACGTTGCTCCAAACATAGAATACAACTGCAAGTGGGTAGACACTAGAAAGTGGAATATAATAATGATTAATAGATTATGTTTGATTTTCAATAATGGTCTTGAAGACGAAGAATATCACTTCCTGTTGATTTTCATGGGATATTGCGACCTTAGGTCACGTTTTATGAAAAAAGTTCAATGGAGGCACCCAACCCAAGAATGCTGTATACGCCTGCTAGCTAATTCAGGCACATGTATTTCTGTTTCTAAATAAGTCAATGTATTCTGCCCTTAAACGAAGAAAACAGTCAACTCTTAAATGGATTGACTGCGCGTCTAAATGTATCTTTTTGATTTTTTAGCTGAATGTACTGTATTTTGGTAAGTTTTTTGTAATTTATATACAGTGAAGGGAATGTAGTTTTAAGATTTATAAGTTTTGCCTTCAGAAGAAAAACAATAATAATAACATAAAATAAAACCACCATCTAAAACAAAACAGCACAAAATGCGAAACCAGAAAACATGAGAGGGAAAAACAGAAATACCTATACTTTCCTCAGTTATTGATAGGTGTTATTTCAATCGTGTTTTTAGTGGTTATCGGATATTTCACATGTACTCTGATTGAAAGTAATGGCTTGTGACTTCGTTGACTTTCGACGTTGCATTTTGATTTTGAAAGTTTGTGACTGTGCCGGTGTACCAGAGTTAAGGAAACTATTTACCTCTAATGAAACGTCGACTTCATCTTAAAAACATCTATAACTAACAACTTTCAACACCTAAAAATATATTATATATTTTTTAGAAGTAGAAGTCATGTCAAATCTACTCATACCATTCAGAACAATTACCTTACCTGTGTTCTCGAGACAACCTGTTTTCAGAAAAAATATTGGTTTTAAATGTTTGTTGACAGGAAAAGAGTCCCTTGAACATCATTCATCAAACTTTTGTATTAAAGCTTTGACAGCAATGCTCATCTGGGATTTTTACATCAGTGAAGTTGATATTTAAATCCCAAATAGGCTTTCCTAATGATAATGGGACACTTGGTTTTAAACTAAACATAAAAACACAATGTAGGCTCCAGTACAAAATCCAAGACATCTCACAGAGAGATTGTGCCATTGGGAAATTAAAACTATTAAAATCATTGTATTTTTTCTCGAAACATTACCAAAAACATGGTGACATTACTGAAAGAATGGTACAGTTTTGTAATTGGTATGAATAGATTGCCTCGATTTCTAGTTTCAGAAAATATATAGTGTGATGAGTTCATAGTATCTTGTAAATATCTTAAGATGAAATAGACATTTAATGGAGGTTACACATACCTGCATTTCCTCCATGCATCCAAACTTGTCTTGAAGAACCCAAATAATGTCATTTTGTCTTACCTGTGTTCTCTTACATGTACATTCATATGAAAACAATGGAATCAATTACATGAGAACATTTTGTTTAATGTAAAAATTTAAGATACAATCCCCAAATAACGCTACTACTTTTTCTCAATTATTGTTTCGCTTTCGCGTTTTGCAAACTTTTATTTGTTCATAAAAATCCCAAATGTCCTATGTCCCATATACGAATGTGATATGGATAACAATACATGCAGCATGGTGTACATGGTTGTAACGTATGAATCTGTTGTATAACGTCTCTTTACCGCGATCCTGTATCCATGTGTGGTGTACTTGTTCACTCCTGTGTACCCTAGCATGCTATGAGTTCTGGGATTGTTAGGGAATTGTGGGTAGTAGTAAAGATGGATGGAAACCATGTGGATGTGCCCTTTGTAGCTCTGCCCTACGAAACGACGGTTTCGGAGATACGGTGTTTCGAAATTAGCCATATTTGTACTTTGTCTAGGGTACTACATAACTTTAAAAATTCAGCAATGACAGCAAAACAGCAGTGAAACGCAGCTTTAATCGTTCGTTTTCGATTTGTGTTAAAAGGGAACTGAAGTAAAATAATGCAGCAGTTAACCGGTTCTAACATACAGATAAACCTCACATTTGCCCGAGTTGCGCGCTAAACAAAAGCTCATTCGTAGTTATTGTCAAAAGACTGAGATCGTGACAGCGATCCCCGATTGTATCAGCCGTTCTTATGTTTTACTGTTTGCCACAGTGCTGTAACAGGTTCCCCATGCCTTTTTGTATAGCTCCTGGTTGTTCGAACTCTTCGAAAAAGGTGTCTTCTACAGGAAGGTCATTGTATACCATCGCTGGGTTGCCCAAGCCTTGGCCCAAAGCTGAATACAAAATATAGGTCTACAGGTTTGCGCCGATATGGGATAAAACTGGTCAAACAAAGTCTGACTCAAAATCAGTGTCATATGGTTAAAAATGGAAAAATAAAATCTGAATGGAAATTAGTGTTATTAAAATTACTCTCAATTGAGTAAACTAGCTTTTTACGGGTGTTGGAAAAGTTGACGGTCGTTAATCGGCTGCTGCTAAAATCGTGAATTGGCTTTTTGCTATTACAACTGTACGTCACATGACCTTTACCAGTTTCTTTTCCCCCGATTCTTTTATCAACTGTTCTTCACTGCCAGCACAGAGTTGCATAGGCCTACATATCACAACAAATTCTCCGAACTTGGTTTCATTTTGTTACAAATTTTTAATATTTTAATACAAACAAACTAAATTTTAGAGTAAAGCTTGCTGCTGCGAAGCTGTCATTATCTCCCCGGCCAAAGACGTCGCACAATTTTAGGAAATGGCGCGTGCGCCGTGTCACGAGCGTGCTGTTTTTGAAACTGACATCTCTTTCCTTGTTACAAAAGGCTCGTTTGAGCCCCCCTTGGGTGCGCGCTTGCTACTTAAACGGCTGCAACGAACAAGGTGAGTGTCAGTTGAGTCTACCAGATTTTGCATGCACCCCCGCCGGTGCGTTAGCTCCACACAAGTTTTACGACAAGGTGACGAGCATACAATGTGTAAGTTAAATACAACCGGGTAGTCAACACCAACGGGCTGTGTGAAATTTCGGGGTCTAACGGAGCTCAACACACATTGGTACGATAGTGTTCAAACAGCTATAGTCGGTAACTAACCAACCATTCAAGTTTACAGAGCTGAGTATTGACTGACAGCTGGCTGGCTTACTAGAGTCCACACTGCCCAGAGTCACACCAGGGTAAATTATTGACACGTACTGGTTGCACCGGGAAATTTTCGTTTGACGTTGACGACGACTTGGTTTCACTTTGTGTTGCCTCGGCTCAAACAGGTATCCTTGGCGACCCGTCATTTCACACTAGAATTTCTTATTCCGACCATTTGAAGAACGCCACTTGGCTGTACGCTAAATTGGACAATGATTTGACCCCACCAAGTACATGTACATCACGAGAAACAGCGCTCCAAACGGGTGCCTTTTTATAGCTTCGTTAGAGAATATAAGATTAGTTTTTGATGTTGATTTTTTGTGAAATTAATCAACAACTCATAGAAAACTATCCAAAATCCAACCAGAATAAAAATACAGTTCCCTTTGAAGATAAAACAATATTTAGGGGGCCCGTCAAAAGGCCGTCAATGTCCGGAACGCTGATTTCAACCAATCCATTTTAAAATATTGGATTAAGTAACAAAAAATAGCACGTGTTGCAAAGACTACAAGAGGTTGCATAGGTCAAACTAATAATGATAACATTAGTTAAAGTCCTGCTCTCAAACTGCCCATGTGGTTCCAGTATCCGAAAATACTTACCACATAAAATCTTATTTTCGACACCCTTTCTTTAAATTATTTTCACCTTTCTTGCCCAAAGCGATTTTTTAACCGTATTTGACCCTTCTCTGTGAGCGTATAATTACCGGCTTTCATCGGTTATTTCCGTACCCACATTTCCGGCTCATCAGTTCAAGAACTTGTCCTGAACCCCTCTTTTTTTCCTTGTAACTGAATGTGCTATCGCTTGCTCGAAAAGTATTCATAATTTTGTTTTATTAGTAATATCTCGTGATTAGCTTGCAAGTAGTGTATTTATTGTTTGTAGTTAGTGGTCGTTAATTTTTTGGAATGTTACGCGTACTTATTATGTTAAAATAGCATTGGTGTTTAGTTCCTTACGTAGGAACCAATATGGATCGAATCAATTTTTTTTCGCTTTGATTTTTTTCTCGTTTTGAAAAAGTACTTTGCTATCATCAGAAAGTTAGTGCATTCTACTCAGAAAAAATCGAAAAAGTATCAAAATCTGGGCAAGCACTGTTAAGATATTGCAATTTTTGTGGCTAAATTTTGGTCACTTTGTTTAGATCGCGTCGGCCATATTGGAGGACAGCGGGATAAGTTACAAGTTTAAAACTTTGTGTAAATTGTTTTCGCCAACAAATTACGGTGAAATTTAGTTAGACTTATCTTTGCTTGCTATTCTGCTCGATTGAACAGTGTTCACCAAATTTCAGCCTCTCAGTTGTTACTCATTAAGTGATAAATGTGTTCACAATTCCCGTTGGATTTCGTCTCATTTCTGGCGGCACCGACAACATGGCGACTTTTGCTGAGCTAAAAGGCATGTTCAATCGACTACTTTGTAATTTGTGAACATTTAACGTTGATACATTTTGACAAAAGTTGCTACAAAAACGGAACTTTGTTCAATTTTCGTGTTTTTTGTGAACAAATATAAGATATATTGGAATTATTTTACTGTGAATTTCCCATTCAGGTGATCTTAAACTAAGCTAAAAATAGTTGAAATAATTTTGAAATGGTTTTTGTTTGACTGTCAACTGCTGTTCAAGGCTTGATTCGGTGTCACAAAATGATTCACATTTTTCTAAATTTTAAGTCTCAGTTGCTTTCAAGTCATGTTTTGTAACTTGTTGCTTCTTTATTCAGGTTATCAAGTCAACAATATGAATAATCTTAATTTGGGAAATAAGCTATGTTGGATTGTGAAGCTTCAAGCATCCAATTCCTGCTCCTTGCAACTTCATATTTTTTTTAATCATGCTTGTCAAATTCTGGTGTAAGGAAACATTATTCGGTCACCATGGTAATAGTTACATGTAAGTCCACTTTCATAACAGGGAAACTTTTGCTGTTGCATTCGCGCACCCAGGGGGGGGCTCGAAGGAGCCCCCCATTTGGCAAAGTGGGTAAAAAAGTCCGCCCCTGAGAGACAAAAAGCCCACTAAAGAAGTGCAAACGCGCAATTTACAGTGGTGTCCCCGTTTTTTTTTTAATCCGCCCACTCATTTTTTTAGCAAAAGCCCCACATCGCCGGGAATTCGAGCCCCCATATTGAAGGCTGGGTGCGCGCATGTGTTGAATAGTGTTTGTAATGCTAAATGTTGTAAAGTATTGTACATTTTAAGTTACTTATTATGTTAAACGTTTGAATCATTTTGGGTTAATGAATAAAAATGATAAAATTTTGTATTGGATTTGTCATACTTATGTGCTCGAACAAGCCCCCTATTTGGAGAAATGGAAAAAGTTCTGCCTCAGTCAGAGAAGCACGAATTACGAAAAAAGTATAAAATAACACAATATTCCACTAGAAGACAGGAAGCACCAAAATTTAGCGTCTGCATTTCATAGGTCTGAACATACCCAGTGAATCTTATAGTAAAAGATAGTCATTCCCAAAAATTCCAGCCCCCCATTCTTTTAGGCTTGGTGCGCTCATACAAAGTCTGGGCAAATCTCTATTGAAAGCCAACAACTTTGCACAGTTCGCCAGAAGTACCCAAGTTCTAAATAAACCTCGTTTGAGCGAGCGCTGTGGCCAGCGACCAGTTAGACCTAAGGGTAGCCATGGCGCAAAGCTGACGTGCGTTCAGTAGACGCTAGGGCCTACGCTAGGACCTAGCCCAAACCTAGTCAAAGTGACGTGTTCTCATTTAAAATGCATGTAATCTCGCGAAGTCTTGCTTTTTAGCGAGGTCCTAGCGTTACTGAACGGGAGGCTGTATAAGCCTACTCACAAGCTGTATTTTGACGATACATGTAGTCTTCACTGGTAGCTGGCGCTGAGGCTAGCTAAGGTATGCCGCTGCAGTGTGACACAAGACTGACCAGCCCGTAATTTCATGCAAGTGTCTGAAACTATCCTTGAATATATGCGGCATTTATGATTTGAACATTTTACTTCGACAAAACAGCTTGCAACCGCATGCATTTACCGTTCGCCAGTGTCTGGTCTCAATCCGCACCGGGTCCGATAGGCTGCGGTCCCGAGTCTGGCAAACTAATTTCTGTCAAAAATAATTAGCCACATTTCTTCAGCAAATTCGATAAAATTGTCCGAATTTTGATTTTATTAAAATTAAGGCGCGCTGTCGATTATTTTATCCCCGTTTGCTGGCTGGTAACAGGCACTGCTCCGGTCACTGACACAGACGGCGTTTTCTCGGCCTGGGTTCCTGAACGAATTGTACTTCCGGGTTCGCGGCAAGTTCAAAATGGCAAATCTTGAGTGGCGCGTTCATTTAAACTTTTTTCGAGTACGGATTGTGTATTGGTTATGGGGTAGGTACTTCTCGGATCCTTATAACATCCTCTGACCATGTAATAAGGGTTAACAACGCGTGCGACCAGGTCTGTAAAACTGGGTGACATTATATTCGAATACGGGACTTATCGGTGCAACCGTTATGCACTGGCAATTTTTTTAGTTATTGATTCTCTTGAACTGTATTTGACATACATCGTGCAAAAGTCAAATTAGTTGAAGGTCACTTGGGCTTGCTGTTTTAACAAAATCTCACATACGCTCCAGCACGTTGTAAATTCGTACATTTATGCCAGGTAATGGATTTACATTAAAGGAACATGTTACGGTCATTTTTACTTGAAAGGGAAATTATTCTGAAGAACAGTAAAATTACCAATTAACGAAAAACAAAGATAATATTACCATGTTTATCGTTAATTCAATAATTTTATGTGAAGTGTCTAATCTTATTTGAGCACAATGAAACAAGGGTTATAGGGCAATTGATATAAGCAATATGAATATTTTGGGAAGATGTAAACAACTGTTTTGTCAAAAATTCAACAAATTCGAATTTGAACTTTAAAACTGCTCCTCAATACATGTAGTTTTAAAAAAGAAATATAGAAAAGCGATTTTTACTATTAGCTGATTTGCATATCATAAAACAACAGCCAAACTATGTCAGTGCAATATAATTTCCTTATAACTGTGCTATTATAGCACAGTTATAAGGAAATTATATTGCACGATTCCCTTACTTTTGGACAGCTTCCAGCATATTTCAACATGTGAGCAGAAGAGTCGGTTTACTACTTTCATTTATCTAGCTCAGTGACCAAAACTCAGCGCTCCAATGATGGCATGAACAAGTCGTGCATACATGCATGCTGCTCGCTAACATATTTTAATTTCCCTTTTACGTTTTATAACAAATCAAAATCGACCCTTGTAGTACTGTCACGCCTCACGTCGGCGTAGCTAGCAGTTAAATTGACGAGAAATTGTTACTACTGAATTACCATTATTTGTTCTTACAGTATCGTCTGAACTCTACCCTAGCATGTGAAGACTGGCTCCGGCAGACTGAGCGGAAGAGACCACCAGTGGTCCAACGGTCAAGACGGCGGTTTCAGCAAACGCTGTGGAGCGTTCAGAGCACGGCGAGGCACCAAAGAAATCATGGTCATCCACTGCAGCGGGGGTGGCCTCCAGCCGAAACAGTTTTCTGTGCCACTGGATCAAGGTTTCCTCAGCCGAGAGAGTGGGATTGCACCAGTGCAACGGCTTTACCACTTTAAAAACCATCACGCACAGGTTTGTTGTGTGATTCATCATTTGCCGTGACAGAAACCGCAGAAACGGTACTGGGACCGAATCCTTGGGTGCACCAAGACTGGTTTGATGAAAACGATGAAGCCATTTCTACAACCCTTGATGCCAAGAAGAAAGCCTATGTAGAGTGGCAGAATGATCCATCGTCCGTCTCAAAGAAGGACAGGTTCAAACACTTACAGAGCAAAGCGCAGCTGGAACTGAGGGAAATGCAAGATCAGTGGTGGCAGAGAAAGGCTGAAGAAGTTCAAAAACATGCTGACTCCCACAACTCTAAAAAGTTCTTCAGCGCCCTAAAATCAGTGTATGGCCCTTCTAGAACAGGATGCTCTCCTTTGTTGTCTTCTGACGGATCGAGCCTCATCAAAGACCAGGAAGGACTGAGAGACCGCTGGGATGAACACTTCAGCACTCTGCTAAACAGACCATCCACAGTTGACCCTTCTGCTCTAGAACAGATCCCGCAGCAACCCATGCTTGAAGAACTGGACTTAACACCGTCCATAGAGGAGATTGAGAAAGCCATATCCCAGATGAATAGTGACAGAGCCTCAGGAAAGGATGGCGTCCCTGCTGAGATCTATAAGGCAGCAGGTCCAGTCACTATATCAGCCTTCCACGACATCCTGAACAGCATCTGGGAGGAAGAGGTCACGCTAGACGACTTCCGCGACGCCTTGATCGGTGCTCTCTATAAAAACAAGGGAAGCAAAGCGGACTGTGGAAACTACAGGGGCATCTCATTGCTCTCTATCGCCGGCAAGATCTTCGCTCGCGTCATTCTAAACAGACTTGTCAACGTCTCAGAGCAAAATCTACCGGAATCGCAGTGTGGCTAGGACGCAGTGCGGTGGACATGATCTTCGCTCTGAGGCAGGTTCAAGAGAAGTGCATTGAACAGAACATGGCCCTCTACTCAGTGTTCATAGACCTGACTAAGGCCTTCGACACTGTCAACCGACAGGCGCTGTGGACAGTCCTGAGTCGATATGGCTGCCCCCGAAAGTTTGTTAAGATGGTGCGACTCTTCCATGATGGCATGTCAGGTCAGGTCCTCGTAAGCGGCGATACTTCAGCCACCTTTGACATCTCAAATGGAGTGAAGAAGGGGTGTGTGCTCGCGCCTGTTCTGTTCAACCTCTTCTTCACGTGCATGTTGACCCAAGCTGTGCAGGGACTAGAAGAGGGTGTGTACATCAAATATCACCTCGACTGCTCCCTCTTCGATCTAAGGCACCTTAGTGCCAAGACAAAGTGCCTGGAAAAACTAATCCAGGACGCCCTTTTCGCGGATGATTGTGCGCTCCTTTCCCACAAAGAGAATGACCTACAACTCATGCTAGACAGCTTCTCGAATGCTTCCAAAGCATTCGGCTTGACCATAAGCCTCGGCAAGACAGAAGTGCTTCTTCAACCTGCACCCAACACCAATCCCCCTGAGTCAGTCATTACCATCGACAACAATCAACTCCTCAATGTGGAGCACTTCAAATACCTGGGGAGCGTCATCTCAAAAGATGGCAGCTTAGACAAAGAGATTGCTTCCAGGATAAACAAGGCGAGCCAAGCACTCGGAAGACTGAGAACACGGGTGCTCAACGAACACAACATCCGCCTGTCTACTAAACTGAAGGTGTATCCTTCAGTGGTCCTGACCTCCCTGCTCTATGGTTGCGAGTCATGGACCCTCTGCCGCAGGCACATCAAGAAGCTTGAAAGCTTCCACATGCGTTCTCTTCGCTCCATCCTAGGAATCCTATGGCAGGACCGGATCACCAACCTTGAGGTCCTAGAACGTGCCCAGTCAACCAGCATTGAAGCGATGCTACTCAAGGCCCAACTGCGATGGGTGGGGCACATCATCAGGATGGAGGACTACAGAATGCCTCGCCAGCTTTTGTATGGCGAGCTGAAGACTGGGAGAAGGAAGCAAGGACGCCTTCGCCTTCGCTACAAAGACACCGTCAAAGCCAACCTGAAGTGGTGCAACATCAAACCCAAGAAGCTGAAAGCTGTTGCAGGAGAGAGACGAAAGTGGCGAGCCACGATTCGAAAAGCAACTGCCAGTTTTGAGGATGGCCGCTGTAAGAGACTCGAAGCTGCTCGAGAGAAACGCCACTCAGCAGCATCCACCACTGTTTCCACGATGGAGTTCCAATGCCCCACCTGTGCTCGAGTCTGCGCGTCAAGACTGGGACTGCAGAGCCATCTTCGTGTACATAGACGATGAGACACACAACCTACATCATCTTCGGACCCGAAGGACTACCAACATCGTCTGAACTAATTTAAAATCCGTTTTATAACTAAAAGGAAGAGTAAGGTGTATCTTTGAATATGAATTCTAATTGCTATATGTAACTACACAGTGTTTTATGCCCAACATGTATGTCAGAGACTGAGTATGAGTTTGTTTAAAAGGTACATGTTGCAGTGCTTTGAGATTGTAAGTAGATGTTGGCGAATGATTACATCTAGTAATTAATTTATTATATGATAACCACTAATTAGACGAGTGAAACCAACTACAAATAAGAGTAACTACGCTAGCGGCCTCTTTAAAGATTACTTCAATCAATCGACAATATAATCAAATGTATTATATGCTATCCAAGCTGTAGGACTGTTTACTTGTTGGATGGCTGTCCTGTTAGTGAATCTTCGAACTACACACACTGTATTGCGACAGTGCACTCGCTGGGTATACTTCTTTGTGACACAACACTTGCAGGCAGTATCTTCTACCCACAATTCCTTTTGCTGGCCACAGTCTCTCGTGACGCAACACTTGCAGGAAGTATCTCCTACCTACGTCCTTCATGACACAACACATACAGGCAGTATCTTACTACCCACGATGCAAGTGAAAAGCTCTTAGTTATCTCCCTGTTTGTTAACCCTTGCCCTTGCCAAGATCCTCTTTAGAATCTTCCACAAGATGAATATGTTGTACAATTTCCTCTGTACACTGTCGGAAGCGTTTTAGATTCAGCCAATATAGCTCATCTGATTATACTCGTTATTTCAGCCCACATTATAGTATTCGACTTATTTAGCGATTGGCTAATAAAAACCGCATGATCTTATTTAATCATATCGTTGGCTGTTACAATTTGCTCTCAGAAATTTCTAGAATCTCTAGAATGCTTTGACCCCAGAACCAAAGTTGTAAACCCGATCTAAAAATAGATTTTAGATGTCATCAAATTTGATCCCATGATTTAAAAGTACATAATTTATACACGAATTTTGGGCCACTTAAAATGGATCTATTCTTACTAATTACTTAATCTATATTTATTCTGACAATGTAACTAGCGAACCAATTTACAGCATTTTTTTCTTGATGACGTAGTAATTCTATGTTTGTAGTAATATATTGTTATATTTCAGCCAACTCGTAAAAGGCTTTGGATACGTCAGAAAATATAATGAACGGGGGTTTTCATTAAAAGAAGTAGTTTGGCATTTCACATTAAGTTCTAAAGACGCAAGTTTAGTGGATTGTTTATGGCGAAAACCGTACTAATATTGACGCAGAGGAGAGTGTGAACAGACGTAGAAAATTTTCCTGAAACTTTGGTCGAAAAAATATCAAGGAGACATTTGAGCTTTAATTTGGTAAATGTTCACAGAGGTCATGTTATAATTAACAACACAACTTTTACAACTTATAGTTTTTCCAAGAAACGCCGTTTGTAAATGATTTGTTAATGATAATGTATAAGCTTTTTGCTAATCGAATACAACATGCTTTTACGAATTTGAGGTTGTTTTTTTCAACGTGTGCCTCAACTTGGGTTTTAAGATGGATAATGTTTTTCAAATTTAATCTTTATAAGTATACGAAGCCTTTAATTTGCGTTACACAGGTATATTGATGGCTCTTTAGGCATATAAAAGCTCAGAAAGATGCACAAGGTATTATTCGTTAATTATACACTGTTCGGTTGGTTTTGGTTAAATATCATGGACAGGATTTTAACTAAAACTTGTTCAGCCAAAACCTAAGCCCAATTAATGCTCGTTTAACTTAACTCCAAATTTTTACAAACAGAATCAATATGAATGCTTAGTTTTCTTTTTGGTGGTGCAGCACTATCTAAAATGGCCGCCGTAGTGAGTGATATCTTCCTCACTATATAATGAGGTTTATCCGGAAACCCTGCTGAATATTAAAAACAGAAAAATAATAAAAAGGCAAACACAAACAAGGCAAAAATCTACGAAATGTTGCTACTTTGTTGACAACTTTCAACTGATAGTACTCATCCTGTATTCTAAATAATATGAATGCAAAGTACAGACTATCTTTAACACAGAAAATGAGAAACAGTATTGTAAATAGTGAGGAATGATATGATTCAAGTGTCATTGTGTTTTGTAAAAGTAAAAACTACTTTCTTACACTGTTACATGAAATTTGACTTCTGAGTTCAACTAATCATGCGAATAGAACTTGGAATGGGACATGCATAAAATGTCAAAAGTATTCAGGGTCTGGTCTTAAATCTATAAGTTTTATTTTTGTTGTATTGCTTTAATAACAGAGAGAGCCTGATCGGCATGACCTGTGAGTTTAGGTCAGCAATGACGTCATTTGTTTACAACAGGATATTAGAGAGCAAACATGAGTGATTAACATAGAACTGTAGTTTGAAATATTCTAGAATGGTTGAGAAAATTCCTGAAAGATCTGGAATGTGTTTGAATAGATGAAAAGCTCCAAATAACTGTAAAATGTTTAAATAATTAGCCATACAAAATCAGAAATTACTACCAAGTCAATAGAGAGCCAGCAATAGAGACAATAAGTTATTGAATCAACAACTGTACATGTAACAGTTGGAGAACGTGACTGAGGAGATCATCAAAAGCCAAGGCTTTGCAGCCATGGCTGGAATATTGAACAGAGTTCCGCGGAGAACATGCGGACGAGATTACGAACGCAAACCAGTCCTCCATCTATATCGTCCCAAAAGTTATTACACCTTGTCAGTAACAACCTACGGGGTAAAACGTTATACTGTCTCTCCTGCCTTCTTTAACTGGCCTTTCACCTTGGCGATTTCCTTGTTTGAAAAACACTGAATTCATAATGCACCATACGAAAACTGCAGTTAACATGAAATCACGTTTTAGCCTAGAAAACTACGCTGATGATACCTCCCACCACCAATAAGACATATTGTGGCAAAATTGATTGTTTAATTCTTCTAAAACACTGAATGTGTTAGTATTTTATTGATAAAATCCTACAGGATCCACCACCGATACCATACTAGGTCCATAGGTTGCCAGTGCGGAACTTCGCTTACATGCCAAACATGCATGGTTTCGAATATGCAGCTGTAGGCCAATGGGCCAAAACGCGCTGTAATTCGGTAATAGGAAACTAATTACCAAAATTCTCGAAAATAAGCCAAAGAACTCTAAAGAGACAGAAGCAAACGCAAGTAAATGCCAATGTGAGACTCAGCGGTAAAAAGCAGGTATGCCTATATGCGAATTAATGTACATGTAGGGCCAATGCAAAGGACAATGCCGGCTTATGTGCAAATTTAGGACACAACGTTCACGAAGTTATTAACTGTCATCACGTGCAAAAATTCCTAAACACTTTTTTAATACTACGCCGTAGGGATGAAAGTAGCGAAGTTCAATAAAGTAACCATTGGTATAATGTATGCGCAAGTACAAAGGTCACAGAAGGTAAACAGAGATAGTGGCAAGTTGAATAATCGGCCTGGTGCGGGGCAACTCTTTCTGGAACTGAAGAGTACGTCGAAAATATGAAGAGATCCTGAAGACGGAAATGCTTCAGCATTTTCCAGGACAAGCATTCAGTTCTCCACCGGAAAAGGATTTTACATGGATATCGGTCGAAGCCCGTCCTGGTAAGTTACCAGGGTGTGTAGCTAAGCACAGGGAACAATCTCGGTAGTCACACTATCTAGGGCGTAATGAACGTAATCCTACAGGTTTCTTGAGTAGATTTCACAGCGTTACAAAAGATCCCCCGTCGCTTGGTTCCAGCTTAAAGACAGGGCAAATTTTCCAAACCCATATAGGCTGGATTGCACGCTTTAGGGTACCTGACAAACTGTCTAGGCGGTTCAGCCCAGGTTCTGTTTCTAGTTTGATTCAGTGCTTATAGGGGTAAGGAGATTGGTCTTTTATGTTCACCTAACCTTGTCGCGATCATAACGAGTTGCGATATCTTTCCAGAACCAGAAACAATTTTTCGTATGAATAAGGAAAAAGCTGAGGCCAATCTTTTACAGTAAGCAACCAAAATTAAAAGTTATAACAGTTCAGTGGTAAGTGCCGGAGAAGTTTCACAGCACAAGCCACATAGCGACAATCACCGCTGGTGATGACCACCACCCGGTGAGAAAGGACACACCACGTTGAAAACAATTCCCTCGTCCTCAGATTTGACAAGTATGTGAAGCTGAAAAAATAAGCAACATTACTTTAAGTTGCAGTTTAAACATGAACTCAAAATGAAGAGGGTTGTTGCTTTCAACAACAATCTTGTTGATGTCAACATTGCTGCAAATTAGCGTGGTTTTCGAAAAAAAGGTGATTCATTTAATGACCATTTCAGTGTGCACAGTTTTCATCATTAAATGCATCGTGTCATTAATTATACTTGTACTAAGCAAATGTGTTTTATAGCACGTTCTCAGAACTCTAATGTCACTGCAGCCTAAGTCTTGTTGTTTGTTCCTGGTGCAGCGGTGACGATCCTTTAAACTTATGACAAACCCCAATTCTGAGCAGAACACGGATACCACTAATCAATTACTTCTATAGGATACACAATTATGGCACAAAAAGCTTTCAAATCAATTAATTTATTTAGTTCCTGCATTAAATGGTCAACACTGACGTCTGGTAATAACTGACATCCAAGGATGATATGTGGAAAGACTCATTAGGTTCTCCACCTTCAACATGTAAACTAATGGGTTTTGTTCTTAATTTAGCAGGTGATGAAGAGCAGTGACGTATGTTCAAATTCCAAAAAGGCGTTGTATAATGCAAAAAACAGCAAGCCCATTACATACCAAACCGAGACTTTACATGTACAACCAATAATGTGAAAATACCCAGTCACATACTGTAAGATACTTAATAACTTGTTCAACCTTTAAAACTATTAATGCTCATACTGTTCTGCCTAAGGCTACATGTACACGACTTTAGATTTGAGGAGGTCCCATTCATAGTACTTAGTCTTGTACAAACGATAATGACCGCTCACAGGGTCTTGCATTCTGAGATACAGCTGTCTCTAATGAAAAAAACAGGCACCAAACTGTCTGCCCTCTTTCCTGCAGGATTTTGTGTGACCTCGCTACGCGCAAGAAACTTTTGGCTATCTCCTCCTGATTGCACTCAGTTTCAGTCAAAGTGTGATTGATACTGCATGTGCTAGACTCCACAACTCGAGCATCAGTCCATTTTACAATGAGCACTACCAAATTCGACATGATTACTCAAGTCATGATTGGTTTCTTCAAACTCCATGGGTAATCGCCAGGTTGTTTGGCCAATACAGGGAGCAATTCCGTCATCAAAATCGTCAAGAAACGAATGAATTACCTCGCTACGGGAAACTTCTTTTCGTTGAATCAGTACCGGAAACGTTGATGATGGGTGACATTCGTTTGCTTTGATCGAACAGGTTTTAATAAGGAAAATGAAAATAAAAGAAAAAAGTACATGCGTTAGATGGAAGTCAACATACTAATTAAGTATCAGAGTGCATGCTTTAAAGGTTCTTATGCAGTTTCAAAGCCTTTTCATATGCACGTTTCATTTTTCATGCTGTAAAGTATAAATGAAACGATCACACCACAGATTGAGCTAGAAAACAATAATTGAACATCAGATACAGGGACGGATCCGGGATTTTTTTAAAAAGGGGAACACAAGTCAATAATTTAAAATTTGTAGATTTAATAACACTGAAATCAAGGGATCCGCATAAGTGATGCAATGTACATGTATGTACAATAGGTTAAGGAATTTCGCCGAGGATATCGTCTCATGGTTTTGAAATTAGATATGAACGTCAGGAGTTTAGTAATAGAACATATAGGGAAATGTTGGCGTGTATTTTGTCAATGATTAAATGATTTTAAAGAACAACAGGTGCATCACCTTGTAACTTCATGCCTTAGTCAGGCTGAGAGCTAGGCATCACGGAGACTTGTCCGTGGATCGTGCTCTGGGTACATCATCAGCCCTCTCTTTTTACTTTTCTTTCCATTGAATTTTTTATATTGAGGAACCTAATCTGATTCTACATGCGCCAATGGCGAAAACAGCAGTTAATATGTACACACCTAAAGTCGTGAATATAAGCATAATAAGCAGCTGATTGTCATACAACCCAATGTCCGTTAGCAACTGCCCATGTGATGTCATGGACATATATCAGCCTTCACAAATATATGTGTTTTAACGATCTTAATCCTTGTTTGTCTGCGTAAGCAGAGTTTTGAAACAGTCGCTGATATCGCCAGCCATTTTGAATAAGGCCCTTAAGTTGTGACCGTTTAGTTTAGACGGAAATGCACGAAGTAAGACCACAGAAGTCAACTACAGTGCTTACAGTTACTTTAGACGACATCAAAATGCACTGCATTGTTTATTAATTTACTTTCAAATGAAATAAATTGTCATATGTTTTTCACCCAACTTTGATGTGCACAGACGTTTTCAATGAGTTTTTTCACTTAAAACGCTAAGAACCGAGCATAAGTTATCTCTCTGTATTTTATTGCTTTGGCATTACAAAACTTAATCGACCTTGGGACATTTTGATACATTGTGCAAGCTACCCCTGGAGCGCGTGTTTGAGTAAATCTGAAAGATGAATATTTCCGAAAATATATCCCAAAGTGCACAAAAAGGTGGATTAGTAAAATATGTTTTTAGGATACATTTGTAAAAAGAAGCCACTCACTCACTGTTTGTTATCACATTGTAAATACCAACACGTGTGGGGGGAGGGTGTGGGCATTGATTAGTTGTGAAACTATGCTTTCTCTGTCCTCCCAGTTATTGATACTTTCCCATAAATTATCGAAAATCTCTACCTATTATTTTTTCGGTCTTCATTTCGGTTTGTTCTAAAACTCCTAGACCGCCTCAACTCCAACAGCCCTCGAAACTCTCGACTCACGACCCCTTCGACCCATGACCTGTGGCAATAGAGGTATTTTTGCGCTGAGTGACTTTCCTTGAAGACGTGCTGGAACAGAGAGGTGGACGATCATTGGCCTCGCAGATTTTTGTAAAAATAAAAACAAAAAGAAAGCACCTTCACGTAAGAAAATCGAAAGCTTTTATGAAAAAGCTCCGAACAACAGCTGAAGTGTTGTCTGAGATAAAACCAGTGTCATTCTCAGTTGAACGTTGGCCATTTCAACATGATTCATGCTTCATTTTCGCCGATTTTGTCTCTTTATTCTAATTATACAGTGCTAGATATGGGACTGTAGTTAAAGGCATTTAATATATTATACCCTTTTGAAAAAAAATCTTGCATGGGCGGCTAACCATACATGTACATGTAAGAGGCAGGTAGGTATACCCCAACTTATTCCAGTGCTGCTCAGCCCATGCCTTGATGTAATCAATCCGATTGTAGAGTTGTTACAGCGGTCGAAAGCATTTGACCCGGCTTTGGGACGAGGAGGTTGTGGGTCGAGGGGGTCGTGGGTCGAGGGGTGTGGGAGTTCGAGAGGTTCGAGGGGTTTTTAGAACTATCATTTCCTCGCTGAAGCATCACCATGGACTGTTTTGAAATTTTCATTGAGAGATCTAGTGCAGACGCATTTCTGGAAAATGTGCATGTTGGAGGCATTTTTAGTAAAAGAGGGGAACATATCGTTTTAGCATGATTATGGTATGCATGTTCACAAGCTGGATTTTGAGTTTTTGGCCATCTAATTTGCATAAACAAAATGGCAGCAAAACCAACAAGGTAAGAAGCATTCATTGGACCCGCAGTACAATTTATCACGAATAATTGGAGAATTGTTGCTACAAAAACCGTAGTGTAAGTGTGATTTGATCACTTAATTTCGAGAACATTTGCTAATAAAAGTCATAAAATTCCCTAATCGTGCTAATTAGCTTCCTCGATTATACCTCTGTGGGGAACATTTGATTAATCTGTTTAGTGATTTGATAATACATTAAATCGCGACATCAACCACCAACTCTTTCAAACGGGGATTCTAATTTCATTCTTTGAGGGTTCGAATAAGTTCAACGTCCTATACAAAAATTCAGCAGACGAAAGCAATAAGCTCCTATTCAAAATCGTTCTGGCGGTTAACTCAAAATCAAGCGAATCAATGCGAAACTTTGAAAAAAGGTCGAGCGAAAGCAAACGTAAACAACTTCACAACAATGGCTTCTACCAGCCCCAGTCACATTGGTAACGTGATCTAATGACGTTTAGTACATGAATAACCAGTACCTTGCATATTCTTGTTCAGTTATTGAAGAACTGGGAGAACAACTCATGGCTCGATTTCACGCCATCATCAGTCAGCAAACTGTGGCGCTAAGACTCGTAACCATTGCGGCTTGTCAATTGTTGCCGAGATTTCAGTTGGAATTAGGCTAAAGCAACTGGACAACAATTTACAAATAGATGATTTCCCACCAATTCACAAAATTGCATTAAACTCGCTCTTTGGAACCTTGGACGTATTACTTTCTTATTAGAAAGTCAACCTGCTCGCTCTTATATTCCCATTTAGGTATGGAGACTTAGGCTTACTAACACATTAGCGCTAATGTCTTATTGATATCACATAGTGCATATTAGCTTCCTCAAATTGTATACATGCAAGTCAGGCGTTCAATGCAAAATTCGCCACCAGACCTACATGTACGTAGGGATGTAAACCTCAAAACCCAAAAACATTGCGAGATACGCGAAAATGCGTGAAAAGGCCCATTAGTGTATTCTACTGACTGGCCCTTCATGTAATTACACCATAGATTATAGCCAACAGATTTTCAATTCTGACATCTTCTTGCGTACATGAAGGATACTAGAGCAGGCGCCACTCTCCTAAATTACCAATTTCAGTTTCCGGTCAGTGTATTTTGACGGGAAATTCTCTCACCTATTTTACTGTCCAGTACAACGAAAAAAATCGACATTGAAACGCTATCCAATGTCTTTCAATGATAGAACTGTTGGTATCATGAGTAATTTACCCAATGCTACTACCCGACCACACAACCGCCGACCATGGTTATCAGACGACGTACGTGCCGGACGTAAAACTTGCTAATCCAGCTAGGTGTCAATAGTAAATAATGACGTCAAGGTTCGTGCGTAAGATCACAGATTTCTTTCATTGAAAATACGGAGTTGGCGGTACATGCACTAAAGTCTATGATTACACAACCTTGCTATTTGTAAGTGGAAGGTCATGACTTTTTACTCGGAAATCGGGGTAATTTTCGACGTTTTTCAAGTCAAGGATGAAATTATACAAAACCTTGCTTCAGTGTGCTGATCGATTATGTATATTTTAGAGTGATTACATACTGTACCTGTAGGTGTGGAGAAGATGGATCGGTCCGATTTCATTGCATTCATCTAAAATAATAAAAGCTAATCTTTTCGTATAAAGTGAGCACAGAAAAAATAATAGTTTAAGGAGTTCTAATGCCTAAATGTATAATGCGTTACGGACAATAAGATGTACTTAACTACACTATACACTTATGTACCTAGAAAAATATCAGCATAGTGCGCACAAAGCGCCCTCTCTTGCCATGACACACTGAAGTCCAGTATTTACGCAGGGGATTTAAAAAAACTTTCGTTTAAAGCCTGGAGCAGCTTCTTACTTCCGGTTATGCAAATGATTGGGTGTACCACACTGCACGTGATAGCAAGTCGGATTATGGTAGCGTAAACCCAATATCTTGAAGAAGCTGTCATCTGTAAGCAGCCAGTGATTACGCAGGCGATGTCTATGTGCATGACGATATAAAAGGGCGACCACATGAGCAAAAACGTTATGCCCATGAGCAGGAGAAACGATTTAGTTGCTAGTAGTTTGGCAAGATGGCAATTCTCTCTTGACTACCAATTGGTATAACTATGGAGCGGGTCTTCAATAGCTGTTGAGCTGGAAGCGAGTTGAAAACAACAACATTGTGCACGGGTGCTAGAAATATGCATGTAGCCATCGAACCTAGAATCCACTGGTGCGAAGATAGGTGCGAAAACAGAAAGCCTGATAGAACACGGGGCCCACATGGCTAGCTTCAAAGGTGGGTATCAAAGAAGCTAACAAACAGATTCCCAGTACCCTTGTGGCACATATTGCTGTAATAAATTTCTTAGGAATACTCTTCTTGTAACGGTATTCGAATCTTGAGAAACGAATGTAGCGCCGGTCGAAGCTGAGTAACGCTAATGGAATAGCCGGTAGAATTGTTGTCTGTGTTTGAAGAACGAGTAGGAAGTCGCAGCTGCTAGTTTAAAGAGCCGTCGGCGTACGGAAAAACGGGCGCGGTGTTAAAACAAACAATGGGAATACGATACAGCTGACGAAGAATTGGCTGGCATTGAGGCAAATGACGAACGTTTTCCTTCTGAGATCAGGTCTAAGTTTCTGCACAATTGGGCCGTTGAGTATGACCGTGATGATAGCCACGAGGAAAACAATTGCAGTCATAAACTATGAATTTCTTTTTGCCAAGTTAAGGTAGAAAATTTTGGTAATGTTTCTGTCACCACTTTGGCCCTCGCGCACCACCGTAGTTGCGGCAACCAGTGTTCTTTTCAAGTTCGGTCGAATCAACCTCGCCTCGTTTAAACAGCGGTTACTAAGTCGTGCCGTCGTACTTCTTAGTTTCCTCACAATGTTGTACAGAACAAGGAAATCTTCGAAGCTCATTGGTGGAGAGTGTTACTGAATGCAATTACTTGATGTTTTTTATCAGTTTACCGAGCTTGTAATTCATACAGCCTACGTCTACTGAAAATGAGTACCATGACAACGCGGGACCTACCGTAATAAAATTACCCATAGAAACAAGTACATTGCACATCATCGTATTTGTCACCACGTCAATAAGCTTTCAGGTTACTTCCGAACTACAAATAAACCTTCTGAACGCTGAAGGTGTTCCGTTGAAAATTAAGAGTCACTGGATGAGGAAGTCAGGCAAATGCGGGATCATGACAAGTCACAGATTTTTTCTGAAACATAGCTTCTATTTGCTCTTAGGTGAAATGGTCAACATCTTAATTCTTCACATTTGGCTAGTGTATGGCTTCGGAAACCATCAATTTTTAGCATTTTGTTGCATCACTGTGGAACAAGGACAAATTAACAGAAACTAAAAAGACAAACTGAATAAACACAATTTGTCTCTACGTGAAAATGTGAAAATCATAATTGAGAAGTACTTGCAAATTAGCTAGCTTAGTTACTTTTTCAACTCACTTGGGTCACGCTGTTTAACTGGTGGAAATGCTCTTTATTCGATCGTTATAAATTTTTTTTACGGTGCAACATCTCTCAGAAAAGCGACATACTACATGTGAAAGCTGAGCCTTTGTAAACTACATACATGTTAAAGAGGCCTGGAACTCGATCAAAAGACTAAATCGCAATATTGAAAGTGGTTTTCTGCCACTAAAACAGAATTCAACCTGCTCACCAGGTACTTTTAGGATTTGATCGTACATGTAAAGATCTTTATTTCCTGTTTATATCAAAGCATTTATTTAGTTTCCAATTTCAAATCGTGATCTGTCAACTGCTTGTCACTTGGCCGATTTTACTCCCGCAAGAGAGAGCACGTTTTTTATGGAAAAACTTAGACGTAACACATTTCCCTTACATGGAAAATGTGACCTTTGACCTCAAGCGACTTCAAGTAACCGACTGAGAGCGCATAAGTGGGAGGGAGATTACAAACTCTGTGGTATTCCCAGAGATGTTTCTTTGGGCGTATTCCAAAAACCGAACATTTTGCGATTTTTTTCTGGAAATTTCCTCGATAGGGAAAGTGAATTACTCTGTATTGGACGTTGCGAGATGTTGCTTTTGTCAGGAATTGTTTAAAATATTTTTTTGACGAGTTTGGCGTTCCAAGCCTCTTTAAAACATTCGTTGACAGCGATCTGAGTATCCTGCATATTTTAATTGAACCCACCCACTTTGATAATATTGGTCGTTCTGTTCGCCATTTTTGGCACACTCCAATTAAAAAACAAACAAAGTTCTTTAAATTCATATGTGGCCAAAACGATGCCAACACTATCATTAAGTTTTGCCAGAGCTAGAAATCTTAATCACATTAAAATCTTGCGGCTGGTGCTCAGAACGCTACATTGACTGTTGAAATTACGGCATCAAAACCATCACAGTTGTCGTTCTCGAAATGTCTGCTTGACGTCTAGTAACGTTAAGTGGTTCCGAAAAATGGAAATGTAAAAATTAACACGAGACACATGATTGAATGGCTATTGCTAACTAAACGTCTTAAGTTCCGAAGAACCACGGAGAGCACTGATCCTGTAAAGGTGTATCAATTTTTGTTGCTCATAAGATGGCGCACCGGTTTGCCGAGTCGTCGTTACGCGCTGTAGAATGGGTATCACAATAGCGGAGTTGCAACGCCGCCATATTGGAAATGGGTCAGAATGTTGCATTGTGGTTAAGCCGGTAAACAAGTACGTCGGCAAGCGTGGGGGCGAACCGGCCACAGGGAGGTTATACGTGTTGTGTGCCTTGCATGCTATAATACCAGTTAGCGAAATGAAAAATTTAGTTACTACCTGTTTCCCAAGGATCAAGAACTGCGTTAAACATGGGTCAGAGACATCGGTAGAGCTGGTAGCAAAGGCCGACTTCGTGAATTCTTTCCGACTTCGTAGCATAAAGTGTGCAGCGCTCATTTTGAGGGCGGCAAGAAAACGTATCTTAGAAACTGCCCAACAATATCTCCCTTCAAAGAAACAGTAACAAATACTCCA
>NMRA01000668.1:196433-215607 GCA_002633005.1 Phoronis australis
TACGGACATAACGGTGAGGCTCGTGGTCCGTTACAAATTCAGGCTGTCGGATCTTTCAATTGATAAATTGGAGACGTTAGAACTGTAGGTAAGGGCATTTTTCGCATGTAGTTCATGGGCTGGGCGCTTACTTTAGCAAAGTCTGAAAACGCGTTGGGGCACTTGTTGAGCCATGGGCGCTAATTAGGGCGAATAGCGGCAGAATTACATACAGCAGCGTAGTTTAATGCACACAAATTACACGTCGTGCAAACCAGTCGGTCATCCCGTTTACCATCAACAATCCCAGTAGCCTTTGCGCACCCTAATTTCCGGACATGCGCAATCGTTAAATCGATTCGGTTGCAACTCCGCTATTGACTGCCAGGCCAGTCGGGATACAATCGTGTCGGTATGAAATTGATAATGACAAAACAATGTTTACTTAATACAGCTCTCTTATTGTCTGCTTTCATTGGATAAGCTCAGGTTATCCAGCAATTTAGTTGTAAAAAGCGCACCTGAATCCAGCCGATATTTAAAAATACTATTTGCAAACGACTTTCAGCAAATGTCGTGAAGTAGATGGTTTTTGTATAAAATGTTTTCACCAAAATCTTGCCATGGAGAACAACAGCTGACTTTCAGAGAATTACCCTTAACTTTCACCTGTTGATCCTTTATGTGAATGTAAGGTCTGACCGGCTTAACCACAGTATTGTGTACCAACACAAAAGGCGTATTTCTAAATTCGATCGCCATAGTGGAAATTTGTTGATTTCTACGCTCCAGGAGAAAGGTACGCAAACGAACCTCCTGCTGAAGACATTGTACTAAGAAATACGCAGTTCCTTGTTAATGTTTTATAGTGGGTCCGCAAGCTTGTAACGCTGAGTAATCCTACATATTTGGCGACCTATTCAATGTATGCAAAAAGTATAATGGCTTCGCCAACCTCTCCTCAGTTCTTGAAGCAACGTTTCTGCCAGTTGTTTTTAGTCATGACTGGGACTTCCTTGTTAGTCATGATAGTTGCAAAGTAAAGGACTGCAACGCAGATTCGATGAAACGTCGGAGGTTTTGGTGTCATTATCAAACATCAATACTACTATGTAACACCAGAAATGGCATTGCTTCATCTGGATATTACGATTTAGGTCAGATGTACCCCTCTAAACCAATAGCAGATCTGGAATTTCAAACTAGATGCTTGCAGTGGTAAATTCCCGACAGGGTAAGGCGATGACATCTTCATATTTTCGAATTAGTGTGTGGAGCAGTGCACAAGCATTCAAAATCATACATGTAAACATCTAACCCAAGAACGTCGACTGCGTTTTTAATTTTTGATCGAAGATTATGACATGGTACATGCTACGGATTTTGAAATACAAACTACGAAACTGTCAATTTACTTTAATCAAGGTATCGGTGATGTTAAGTGTATTATCATCTTATACTTATGGAAACTCTGACTTGTTACACATTGGAAAACAATCAATAGGGTATTTTAAATGGGAAGTTTGTACACAGTAGCCTTTGGTTGTGGTTGGTATAGAGCTATGGATAGGGCAATTTAGAGTCCCAACTGTAAGTTGAATATTATGCGTGTGTGTATTAAAAAAGAGTGGGTGATTAAACTGGAGGGCAATGTTGAGTTTCAGATATCGAGATCAGTGATCAGAAGAAGCAAAATTGAAACCCTAGTCTACATCACATTGCCATTGTTTGTCATTATCATACAAGAACTTGAATAACGCAAAGCCCCCAAGACTGAACCTCTGACAGTATGCTTGATCCAGGGATGTTCATAATATGTAATATACAAAATGAAAAAACACTAAGCAGTACAACATATATTATATTCATCTGAAACAAGACAACTGCTGTCATATTCTTGACAAGTACTCGGCAAATTCCGTCCATCACGATGCTTGGTAGTTACAGAACCACTAGACGGCACCCCACCTCTCAGACGAGTCTTAAAATTTATGCCGGGCAATCTGTCTTCAATGATGTTACTCAAACACCAAACTTCACTCAGATTTGTCGAAAGAACTTTTCTGATATTGCGGCGCAGGTAAACAAAACAAATTGCCACTCCTGGCGCCACAGTGATTGCTCCCATCAGAAAGCCTGACATTGGGGGCATCTCAATAGGAACACATGACCAAAATTACATAACTATCACCAAAGCACTTTAAAGGACAGAGATGTTGTTGCCAAAAAAATAACATTTAGTGGCAAAGAATACTTTGAATACACGCGAAAATGGCAGAAACAAATTTAACACATTGCACAAAAATACACCAAGAAACTTGGTAGATATAGAGACATTAAAAAAAACCTATATCGCCCTTAAGGGTCACCATAGGAGATCGTTCAATCAACAATCAATGTCAGCCGTGCTCATTTCAATGGCAACATTTATGTACAAATTACGACAGGGAATGGAAAGTGTGGTCGTGTCCAAAACTGAAACCCATTTGCAAAATTTCATGAAAATCAGTCTAGCTAGATATAGAAACAATAGAAGTATAGTCCCCAGTTGGGGCACAGTCAAATACATCCCAAAATGCACTTGTGTCATCCCATCTTTAAAAATTCATACTTAATAAGGGTTTGTAGATGCAGTAGCGGAAGCCAGACAAAAAGACGGGGATGACAGCATAAGTGACCCACACACGCATGCTTTCACGCACACAAACAGTCATACGGAACAAGGTAAAAATAATCGGACGATGTAGATATTTGTCCCTGTTGGAGGGTAGTCCTGTTAATGCAAAAACGACTGCGATGATCTTGTTTTTACTTTTTGTATTTGATCCTGTTTAATGTTTTGATAAAACAATACGTCACGATATCAACAAGAAAATAGTACTTTTTAAAGGACAACGTCAAATTATATAGGCCTACCATTTTTTCTGTCTGAACTATGGCATAGATTTTTTCTGCACTATGTTCGATAAAGCAGTAGATCGTCATATGGCCATCAGTTCACTTGTTCACTTAATGTAATTTGACAATACACATCAAAGCATATACAAATTTTGTCTCTGTGGGGAATATTCGTTAATCTGGTAAGTGGGATTATAAAACAGTAGATCGTGACATCAACCACCAGCTCTTTCAAATATGGGTTCAAATTTTATCCTTTGGGGGTTCGAATAGGTTCGACATCCCACTCAAAAATTCAGCAGACAATAGCCATAAGCTTCAATTCAAAATCGATCTGGCAGTTTAACTCATGCTGAAGCAAAAACAACGCGAAAATTTGACGAAAATTCCAGCTAAAGCAAACGTAAACAACTTCACAATTAAGGCTTTTACAATCCCAAGGCACATTGGTCAAGTAATCTGATGACGTACGTGAATAACCACAACCAGCAACTGGACAACAATTTACAAATGTTTGATTTCCCATCAATTCACAAAAATGCATTACATTTGTTTTTTGAAACGTTGGCCATATTACTTTCTTATTAAAAGCTTTGACCTCACCCGAAATATTCCCTTTCAGGCGTGTAGACATATATGTAGGTTTACTAGCAAATTCGCGCTAATGTATTCTTGATGTTACATAGTGTAAATAAGCTTCATGAGGGTGTGTACAATTCATGCGTTAGATACAAATTTCGCCACCAGCTTTACTAATGAATTTAAACTTCACAACCCCAAGACAAATACGAGGAAATGCGTGAAATTGTCCATTAATGTATTCTGCAAGACTAGTCCTTCATCTAATTACACAAACTTGCTGTTTTGATAGAAGGGCATAGCTTTTTACTTGGAAATCGGTGTAATTTTTGACATTTTTCAAGTCACGGATCAAATTATATAGAACCATAACTCAGTCATGTATTACGCAGTGGCGGATTTAGGGGGGGGGGCAAGAGGGCCATGCCCCCCTAAATTATACCAGATACCATTTGGCAGTTCTGGTGCGAATTGCTGACTAGCACCTGCGCGCAACCAGGGGGGAGCTCGGGGGTGAATAAACAATGCATAGGCCCTGAACAAACCCCGTCAGAAGGTCCGGCAACCCAAACATTTGAGACCCCTGCATCCCTAAATTTTAGGCTGGGCGCGCGCATCTGCCGAAATTCTGGTTTTTCCTGTGCCCTGGCCCCCCTAACTCAAAATCCTGGATCCGCCCCTGTTACGCACAATGGGATGCGCGTAACTATGCATCTTAAAAGATATCAGAATCGTGAGCACAGAACCGGGAACATTTTAAATACTATCGTCCTGTCTTGCCACAACACACTGAAGTCGAGTACTCAAGCAGAGGATGTAGAAAAATTTCATTCAAAGCCTGGCGCATCTTCTTACTTCCGGTTATGCAAATGATTGGGTGTACCACACTGCACGTGTACGAGAAACGGGTTGTGATAGTGTAAGCCAAAATTCTTGAAGAAGCTGTCATCTGTAAGCAGCCAGTGACTATGCAGACAGTGTCCATGTTGATGACGATAATAAAGGGTGACCACATGAGCAAAAAAACTATGCCCATTAGGAGGCACGATTTGGCTGCTCGTATTTTGGCAAGTTGACAGTTATCTGTACCACTTGGTAAAACTGTAGAGCGCGTCTTCAGTAGTTTTTGTGCTAGAAGCGTGTTGAAAACGATAACAATGAGAACGGATGCTAGAAATATAGTCATCGAACCTAGCATCCACTTCTTGGTAAAGTTATATGCGCCAAAACAGAAAGCCTGGTAGAACACGGCACCTGCATGTACAGCTTCAAAGGTGGGTATCGATGCAACGAACAAAGGGAATCCCAGAACACTTGCTGCACTTAGTGCTGTGATAAATTTCTTAGAAATATACTTCTTGTAACGGTATTCGAATCTTGAGAAACGAATGTAGCGGTCGAAGCTGAGTAACGCTGTTGAAAAAACCGGTAGAATTGTAGTCAGTGTTTGCATAATCAGTATGAAGACGCAGGTGCTAGCTGAAACAGTCGTCGGCACACGGAGAAACTGGCGCGGTGCGAAAACCACCAGTGGGCACTTGATACAGCCGACGAAGAAATGGCTAGCATTGACGGCAAGGACGAATGGGTTTCTTGTGATATCAGCCTTAATTTTCTGCGCAACCAGAATGGCGCCGTTGAGTAAGACCGCGGTGATACCCACAAGCAAAACCATGGCTGACAATAATATTGGATCTCTTATTAACAAGAAAGATCTTGTCGAGTTAAGGTCCAAAGTCGTGGTAAGGTTGTTTATCGCGTCCATTTGGCCCTCGCGCACCAGTGTAGTTGCGGCAGCTAGTGTTATGTTTAAGTCCTGTCGAATCGATCTCAACTCGTTTAAACAACGTTTACTAAGTGGTGTCGTCGTACTTTTTAGTTTCCTCAAGGTGTTGTACAGAACAAGAAAATCCACGAATCTCATTGGTGGACAGTGTTACTGAATGAAATTACCTGATTGTTTTGATTACTTTACCTAGCATGCAATTGATGCACCCAACGTCTAGTGAAAATGTGCACCATGACAACGCGGAGCCTACTGTAATAAAATTATCCGTAGAAACAAGTCCATTGCACATCATCGTTTCTTGCCACCGCGTATATAAGCATTCAGTTCACTTTCGAACTACAAATAAACCATTTGAAACTGTTTCGTTGAAAGTTAAAGGTCGGGATGAGAAAGTCAGGCAGATGCGGGAACATGACTTGTCACAGATATTTTGAAACTTTGCTTATTTTTTATGGTGTACAGAATAAGCACGAGTGGCTACGTGATTAATTAAGAGTTTTTCAAGTTAGCTATTTTCGTTACTATTTGAACCCACCTGAGTCAAGCTGTGTAACTGGTGTAAATGTCCTTCATTCGATTGTTATTACTTTTACGGCGCAAAATCACTCAGATAAGTGAAATTCTACATGCAAAATCAAAGCCTCTGTGAGTACACAATTGTAAAAGAGGCCTGGAAAACGAATAACAGACTAAATTGCAATACTAAACAGGGTTTCTTCGTAAAGATCTTTACTTTCTTCTTATATCAAAGCATATATTTATTTAGTTTCCAATTTCAAAAAGTAATCTGTCAACTGCTTGTCACTTCGTCGATTTTTCTCATGCAGGACAGAGCACGCATTTAATATTACAATACATAAAGGTGGCACATTTCTCTTATATGGAACATGACCTTTTACCTAAAACGACTTCAAGTAACTGATTGAGAGCGCGTGCATGCGTTCATCATAAGTGGGAGGGAGATTAGAAACTTTGTGGTAACCAGATAGTTTTTTGCGTATTTTAAAAACATAGGATTTTGTGATTTTTTCGGAAATTTCATCACAAGGGAAAGTGAATTTCTCTGTACTAGACGTTGCGAGATGGTACTCAAGTTTCGATATTTTTGACGAGCTTTTGCGTTCCAAGCCCCTTTAATACATTCGTTGACTAAGACCTCTGGGTCCTGCATGTTTTGATTGAAACCACCCACTTGATAATATCGGTCATCCTGTTCGCCATTACTGCCACATTCCTATTAGAAGACCAATCCCTTAAGATGTCAACAATGTCGTTAATTTTGCCAGTGCTCTAAATCTGAGTCGCATTAAAATTCTTGCGGCTTCTGCGTAGAACGCTACATGTACAGTGACAGTAATACGGTATCAAAACGATAAAAAATGTCGGTCTCAATATGTCTGCTTGACCTCTAGTAACGTTAAGCGGTTCCGGGAAAGTATATTAAAACGAGACAATAAAAACTTCTATATGGTTGAATAGTTATTGATAACTACAACTTTTAAGTTCCGAAAACTGGTCATTTAAAGGTGTAGCAATTTGTTGTTGGTCATCAGATGGCGCACCGGTTTACCGAGTCGTCGTTACACACCCGCGCTGTGGAATGAGTATCCCGATTGATTGATCGGCCAGTCGGGATACAGTCGTGTCGTTATGAAATTGAGAGTTGCAAACCACTGTTTACTTAATACAGCTCTTTTATTGTCTGCTTTCATCATGAAAGATCACGTAATCTCGTAATTCTGTTGTGAACTGCACGCCTGACTCTAATCGATATATTATTTGCAAACAACTTCAATAAATGTGAAGCAGATGTGTTTGGTATGAAACACTTTCACCAAAAAAAAAACTTCGAAAGGAGAAAACGGTTGACTTTCAGAGAAATTACTCTTAACTTTCACCTCTCGATTCCTTTGTGTGAATAGCTCTGACCAGCTTAACCACAGTATTGGGTACCAACACAAAAGGCGTGCTTGACAAGTTTTATTGAGCGTAATTTAAATTAAGATTGTCATAGTGGAAATTTCTTAATTTTTACACTACAGGAGAATGGTACACAGTGTTAAATCTGAATCTTCTGATGAACACGTTGTTCTCAACTAAAACGCAGTTCCAAGTCAATATTTTAGGGTGGGCCCAAGCGTGTAAGTTTTAAAAATACATTTTCGGCGACTTATTGAAAGCATGGAAAACGTATAATGGCTATTGCTGTTTCCATAGGAGTGTCTTCGCCAACCTCCACTGAGCAGTTTTTGAAGCAACGTTTCAGCCAGTTGTTTTTACAATCATGGCTGGGACTTCCTTTTTACTGACTTAAAGGACTGGAACATAGATTTGATGAAGCGTGAGTGGATAGAAGTGTATACATGTGTATGAAAATTATTTTTTACTTTCGTAATCATAAGTCTTTGTAATCTTAACAACATTATTTAATTTTTGTATTTGGGTAAAAGAATTGTATACAGATTTCTTTTTATGTATTTGTGTAAAATAATCGTATATAGATTTCTTTGTATTTTTAACACAGATATAATGCCTCTTGGCGCTTTCTGGGTTACGTAATGTCATTGTATCGAAGATTTCGTAATAAACATTATAAAAAATGAAGCGTTGCAGGTTCGGGTGATAATGGACCAAAATATTCTAACCGTGATTATAAAATATCACTACCACATTGTGAATTCGAGATGTACACGAAAATACTATGTAGGGCTATGGATGGCATTGGTTCAGATTGGTTTAGATCAGATGTACCGCAGTAAACCACTACCAGATCCAGAATTTCAAAAAGGGGTGATTGCAGTGGTAACTATCCGACAGGGAAAGGCTATGACATATTTTCGAAGCAGTGTAGGGACGGGTGCACAAGCATTCCAAATCATCTATGCAAGCAACTGACCAAGGAACGTGGACTGACTTTGTTAATTTTGATTGAAGAGTTTGCTACGGATTTTGAATTACACACTATAAAAAAGTCAAATTATTTTAAGTACGTGAAGTTAAAGGCGAGCAACCATTTTCATGTCCTTTTTAGCAAAATTAAGTTACGTTGATAATCCCAGACATATTTTTCCGCGCCCTAACACTGGTCGAGTTTTTTATTAGTCTTCAATTTACGGTTTTCACGTGTACAAAGAAGTTTGGATGCCTTTTGAGGCCTGAGAACATCTGTACCGGAAAGATACAATGCAATCCCGCTGACAAGTAGAACGCTGCGTCTGTTTTCAAAGCCCAGACCATAGTGGGACCGATTCCTCACAAGAGCAGCAAAACTTTTGAGTTCTTTTTCAATCGCGGCGTAAGTTTGAAGTGTACAGTGTACTGACATAACGGTGAGGCTCGTGGTTTACAAACTCGGGGCAGTCGGATATTTCATTGGAGACGTTACATGCGGGCACCCAGCCTTTAATACGGGGGGCTCGGATCTCCGACGATATGGATCTAAAGCCGACAAAATAAAGCCGAAGGACTAAGAAAAAAAAGAGCAAAAAAAAAAAACAAAAAACAACGGGGTACCACACCCAGAGCAGCGAATTATGCGTTTACACCAATTTAGAGGACTTTTTGTCCCGTTTTCACGGAGTTTTTTGTTTTCCTGAGGTGGACCTTTTTGTCCATTTCGTCAAATAGTGGGCTCGTTCGAGCCAGTGTTTACATACCAGAACACTATGGCATCTCAGTCGACGTCAAGGCAACGTGCAGGCATCGCAGAACCTATTGCCGACCTGCTCCTCACACCAGCAGATGTAATCTCCAGATTGCGAGAATCGCTTACAGATGCCGAGATTGTACAACAGCAGGAGAGATGGGCAACAAAGCGCCTCAGAGAGCGAGGATGGCAATACGGAGATGCAGCAAAAACTCGTACCAGGGGAAAAGATCGAAGAGTGTGTAACCAGCAGGAACTTGATTGCATCTCCAAATTTACATTGCGTGCGATACTGGAAGGAGAAGGGCCAGAGAATATTCCGGTGCCTACCCTCTGACGTCACCACAGAAACAGAAACAGAAACAGAAATAGTAAACAACCTCACCAGGAAGCATATGCTTTTAGTCAAATTTTCTGCAAAATTCCACAATTTTACTCAGAAAAGATACACGTTTTCTGAAAATAGAAACATTGCAGATTTTAAATTTCTAGTCAACACAAATCTGCTTTCACATGAACATGTTTTCTTTTACTATTATTTAGCAAAGCAACACTGTTGCAGGAAACATAAAACATTATCAGCATGGCCAAATTTCATTTCACGTAAATAATCATGAACAGATCTCAAAATCATTTTCAAAATGTCCTTTTTTATTTTACACGGCTTTTGAGATAAAAATCAAATATTTCATAAAAATAATAAATTAAGACCATATTTTTGATGGTATCTTATTCAAAAACAATCCTGTTTAATCTGAAGAACAAGGTCGATAGCATAGTGTCTGTTTCATTTAGGTCTGATAAGCTATTTTTTAGATACCATTTTGGTAAAATTTTTCATCAGTCATAACCATAAAGTAGAACAATACCTCTTAACCTGGAAGCGATCAAGATTAATATCGAAATTAAGTGCAGCATGAACAGCTAAACCATTAATAGGTAGACCAATTTAGATTTTAAATTCACCGCTTAAAAATCGAAGTGATGTGAGATTCGATTGCCAATCACAAAAGAAAGGCGCGATGTTGTAAGTTTCAAAATAACAAACCGAAACTTCTTAGTCAGAGCATCACTTTCCAAATCACAGTGAAGACAGGATATACACAAAATAATAAAAATGTAATTCTGGTTAAAATCCCTTCGTAGAGCCGACATAGACGAAAGCAAAAAGGAAATATTCGCAGGCTGTATAAGGTTCTGAATATGTCCAAAAGAACTAGGTACCATAATGCTCAGTACTGTCACACAGCACAAAATAAAATTTAATTAGGGCTGCCATGCATTACTAACACCAGTGTATGACGCAGGAAGAACTTCATACAGAAACTTGCATGCCTATCATATATTTATGAAATAACAATAAATTATCCACAAAAATACTACAGAGTACAACTATACGTCTATTATATATTCATGAAATAACAATAAAATATCTACAAAAATACTACAACTATACGGAAGGGCATACACAGTCTGTTTGGATTAATAATAATACCACAAAATATACAACACCACATACACAAATCAGGTAACCAACTTAGTCTACAAAATATGATTGCCAGTAAGCAGACCTAGGTCTCCACCAACAAAATGAATTTGTTCAACGAATATTCTGTAGCGAATCGGAAAGACGAATATCATCTGTGTCTGCGATGTCAGGAAACCATGGACTCGCATCTACTCAGTAAATGCATTTATCCCAGGGTAGTTCAATAGCGGATTTGCAGCGACGCCAAATTGAAATTAGGTTAAAATGGTGCATTGTGGGTGCTGTGGTCAGGATTCCGAAAGCGGCCATAGTAACAAGCATAATACGCGGTATGAGCGCGAAGAAAATTTACGGCGGATACACTTGTTGTGTTCCTGGCTGCTTCAAAAACAACAAGAGAGGTAAAAACCTGAGTTTGTATGTGTTCCCTGCAAACCAAGAACTTCGTGAAAAATGGATAAACAACATTAGGAGACCTGGGAGTAAGGGGAAATTTAGCGCATTCAAACGAACGCGGGGCCATCTAGTAGGCAACACGTAGCCCCTCGGTTGGCCATGTAGGGGCTACAATACTTCCATTCGCTTTCTGTACTCATTTCGTTACTCCAGTGTATTTTAAACGGGCCGTGACCGGATTTGGGTTACCGATTTCGAGTTTTCACCTCGTCAAAAATACACTCTACACTTAAAACTATCATTTAAAAAACGCTTACTTTCATCATTGGTCCTTTCTACTTCTATACATATCTTTAATGAAGCTTAGTTGTGACAATTAAGTTGACTTTGGCGAAGAATTACAACTCCACTTTTTTGGTTGCCGTTAATTTTATCACCGCGTGCGCGATAACTACAAAGCATGTCAACTGAATCCCGTGAGTTAGGCGCAAGGTTAGACTGAGCGAAGCGCGTGACGCTAGCGCGCGACACTTGTAAAATAGCATGAGAAGGTATCGGGTGAAACTTGTAAGATGTGTGTCCCTTGGACTTTTTATTCGTCAACATGCGTAATTTCACGTAACTTCCTCAAAATGGCACCCGGTAACCGTGACTGAGAGAAACTCGAACAAACCGCGACAGATTTTCATCGATTCGTTCAAGTTTTGCTGACTAAATTGTATCCAGAGTCGTGGTATGTGTTAATTATAACTCCGTGTTCCTATATGTATGCCGGGTTCATTTGATTTTATTTGCTGTATTTTGAAATGAGTAACTTTTTGTGAGGATGTACTATCGCCCCTGAATGCCTGCGGCATCCAGTGCGATGTAATTGCCTAGGGGCCATCGTGTGTGCAGCGAACATTTTCCTGGTGGAAAAAAGACTTATGAGAACAACATTCCGACGGAGTTTCCACTTAAAATTAACGTCTCTAGCATATCCACGACGAAAGCTACAAAAGTTAAGCAACCTAAGAACTCTCAACTTGTCTGAAATAGGAGGAGATTTCGAAATCAACGCCGATAACCCCAATACTGAACACGGCGACAGTCGTGCTCTCGGTCACACGGTCACTGATCATAGCTACGCTGTGTTTACAAACGAGAGAGAGGACTTGCTTGGTATTATAAAGCAAAAAATGAAACATGGATTTTAGTTTGCAAATCACTCCAAATGCACACACTATCCAGCCTGCTCAAGACATGCCTGACCACAAGCTATCCCATGAGCCTTCGCGAAGGAAGTAACTCGCACATGCGCAATGCGTAGTTCGTCTGCGCTGCAAATCCGCTATTGTTAGCGTATTGCCATTCAACAAATTATTATGCAATTATTGAAAAGTCAAACCATAGACTAGCCGATATTACAATGACCTATGGGTCACCAAGCACTTCAACTGAGTTTGAACAATTATGATCAGAACGTGTTTTAATAACGAAATTTTAGGAAGTTTGTTAGGTAACGAAATGAAAAGTTCTAAGATCTTGGAATCGCCTTAAATTAATAATCAGACACTACTGGTAAAATGAGATAATTTATACGACTTAACGTGCAGAATTACCCCCCCTGATGTTACAGTAACACGCTTTAAAAACTTGGCGCAATCATATGCATATTGTTTACTTGAATAGCTCGGGTGCCAGAGGCAAACAACCCTACCTAACCGGCTCACAACAATTGTTAGACTGACTGACTTCGCACCAAAATGAGCAATAAATACACTGAACTAGTAAAAACGAAATAACGAAAAAACAGTTTACGCCTTTCTTGCTCTGGCCGTGGAAGCCCCCGAGCGCGGATTTCGTTTGATGAAACTGCACTCGCTACCGGGCCGAGAAGCGTACAAGCTAAAATGTAACGATCCTGAAGGTGTGACTATCTCGTCGATCACTACGTCCGCCCATCTGACGTCATGCAGCTCGACCACTGCCTGCACTTTCTTGCTGCACTTAAACTCCGCCAAAGTAGCCGTCTATTTGAAAATCATCACACCGGAAAACAAACTTTCATCAAATCACTACCGTAATTAATGAGCGGGTAATATAGTTTCAAAAGTTATGCCAACGTAACGGAACGTTCTATATTATGCGATACTAATCGACCAGATTCTTTTCAAAGACCTTTAAAACACATGTTTTGTTTTTGAAAACTTTTAGAACAGAATGAACTAAACAAGTCGAAAAGCGTAGATAAGTATTAATACGCGCTCAGGACCAGAGCCGAAGTACTTTGAACAGCGCCTCAACAAACAACAAATTCTTAAGTATAACGTATGGTTTTTCAGCATTTTTCGTCACGAATTCGTATAAGAAATCAAAAGTCACCTCCGACTAAAACTTGAAGAGTTGTATTTTGTAACTGAAAACAACAAGGCTGAAGTAATAAAGTTTTATGACCGGTTAATAGCGGAGTTGCAACCGAATGGATTTAACGTTTACGCATGTTCGGAAATTAGGGCGCGCAAAGGCTACTGGGATTGATTAGGGTATGTGGAATGGCCGATTGCTTTGCACAACGTGTGATTTGTGTGCATTAAACTACGTTGCTGTATGTAATTCTGCCGCTATTCGCCCTTATAAGCACCCATGCCCCAATAAGTGCCCCAACACGTTTTCAGACTTCGCTAAAGTAAGCGCCCAGCCCATGGACTACATATGAAAAATGCCTTACCTATATAGTTCTCACGTCTCCAAAGTTTTGCTACTCTTGGGAGGGATGTGCTCACTACGCAGGTCGGGACTTTGAAAAGAGACGCAGCGTACTTGTCAGCGGGATTGCATTGTTTCTTTCTGTACAGGTCTTCTCCGGCCTCAACAGGAATCTAAATTTTTCTTTGTACACATGAAAACCGTGAAACGAAGACTAATAAAAAAACTCGACCAGTGTTAGCACGCGGCCAAGAAGCGCGCGCTGCATAATGTACCGGCTGTCATCGAAGGTATTTAGTGGGGAACTATCTATTCATGAAACGGTTAACATAGCATCGGCAAGAAATAAATATTGGCACTAATTTCCGAACGTTTCTTATACTGTAAAAACCTTTTGCGTTGTTTTTAAGAGAAATTATTTAACTAATCATAGTTGATGTTTTTAAATTCAAAATGACCCACTGATAGTGAACACATTCGCACCCTTACACACCAAATCTTCCGGAAAATAGCTGTTACATTACGGTCACTCATCCCCTCACTCGGCAACTGAATGAGTGACATATCGGTCTTACCTAAACAATTCTCAAACGTTTTTTAGCAGATGAGGCCAGCAAGTGCTAAGCTAAATATTAAAACACGCTCTGCTTGACTGCTTAATTGAGTTAATTTCTTTGGATACAATGCACACCTAGATCATTACATCACATTTACTCTAGCAAATGAACTCTGATGGCAAGCACACGCACGCTTTCACACACACGCATACAAACTTCAAAAGAAAAGTCACGTGACAACAACACGTGTGTTCCTCCGGAGATTTTTTTCGTAATGCGGGCTACAATATAGCGCAGATTTGGACTTAATCTGCAGTTAATCCAGACTCCACAAGAGCTTAAAAACCTCAGAGACGCTATTTGGAAAACTTGAGGAGGATTTCAGGTAATTTGTTGAGTCGAAGCTGTATTCTTATTCAAGAATTCAAGCCCTGTCGACAATTGCGAGACCGGCAGCTACGCATTTGTCGGCGAGATTTCGCCTTAATATTTCAGCACAATTTTCTGAAAAATTATCGTAACTTAACAACGAATTTTGATAGCAATGCACCACAATTTTATACGCTTTATCTTAGCGCGTTAATGCATATAGTGTGCGTACGTTAAGTGAGTCGACCCAGAACAGGTGATTGTGCAGAGGCATTATCCTCAAAATTGCTCATGTTGGCTTGGCTCTGGTCAAGCGAAAACACCATCTGCCGTGGAGTATTTGTTACTGTTTCTTTTAAGAGAAATATTGTTTGACAGTTTCCAAGATACGTTTTCTTGCCGCTCTGAAAATGAGCGCTGCATACTTTATGCTACGAAGTCGGAAAGAATTTACTAAGCTGGCCTTTGCTACCAGCTGTATCGATGTGTCTGACCCGTGTTTAACGTAGTTTTTGATCCTTGGGAAACAGGTAGTAACTAAATTCTTTATCTCGCTAACTGGTATTATAGCAGCCAGGCACACAACACGTATAACCTTCCCGTGGCCGGTTCGCTCCCACGCTTGCCGACGTACTTATTTACCGGCTTAACCACAATGCAACATTCTGACCTAATTCCAATATGGCGGCGTTGCAACTCCGCTATTGACAGTGTGCAAAGATCACACAACAAAGCTAGTTACGAATGGAGATCATACGCTGATAAATCCCTCTGAAATCTCTTGTGCACTACGAAACACTTCGCTTCGTAAAACGTCACGCTTTCGAGCTTAATTTCACCAGGGTTTGTTACGATATGCTGTCCTCTTCACTGGGTGTCCAACTGGGCCTGTATTCACTCCCACTACTCAACTTCGCTGCAGAGTTGTTTAGGAGGTTATGGGCTAGAGAGAACAGCATAGGAATAATCACTTCTAGTTCCCGGATTTGCATGCTCAGGGGGTACGTTCGGAGGCACGGGTGACAGTAGATGAAGTGCCTCCAGTCATTGTAGTGGCCACAGCTCGCGAGTCTTCTCGCCTCAAGAAACGCACCTCTCGATGGTGGTGACGGGGCACTGCCGGAAATCAGCAGTGACGGTATGTTACCCTTCTTCAGTCGTTGTTTCGCAGGGACCTTCATCTGTTCAGTGTACATATTTTTTCGCAATTTGACGGCAGGAAATGCTTGCCACACACTCGGGCTAACCATCTACTGCTTTAAACTTTGGATGGACAGGTAACGCTACGTTCTTCACACGAACCAGCCAAGTACGATGAGGTGTGTCATCCTTCAGAAAGCGAGGCAAAGGTACTCCCAAAGCACGCGTGAGACGATAATGAGTAGATCCCGGTACGAAGCAACAATGTGGCATGTTGACTGACTTGTAAGCAAAAGCAAACGACAACCGAAGTTATCACAACTGAGGTAGAACAACGACTGACTCGACAGCTCTCACAGTCAGACTACTGTATATGAAAAGAAAGTGGCGCGAAATTCTTGCCTCCCAAAACGTCACTTCCTGTGTAGAGGACAAGCAATCAATTCAAGTACAAAAAACTGCAATTAAGTGAAACATATGCCTGGGATAATCAACGAAGCTTATTTTTTGTTAAAAATGACATAACGAAAGGTTGCCTTCGCGTTTAAGTGTTCTATCATCTCATACTCATCGAAACTCTGACTTGTAACACATAGAAAACACATCAATACAGTGATAAATGGGAAGTTTGCACACCGTAGCCTTTGACTGTGGTTGATATCGAGCTACGGGTAGGATACTTTAGTTTCCCATCCGTAAGTTGAATGTAATGCATATGTGTACCATACAAGTGTGGTTGATCAAGCTTTTGGTCAAAGTTAAGTTTCGGAGATCGGAATCATTGATCAAAAGAAGCAAAAATGAAACCATAGTCTACATCACATTACAATTGTTTGCCATTGTCACACAAAATCAGGAGTAACGCAAAGCGCTCACGACTGCACCTTGATCGGACAGTGGTGTTCATAATATGATTTCTCTCCAATTACGGAAGGAGATATTTATTCCATCCGGTATGTTAGTAATTCACTTAGCTACAGGCTCAGCTAACTACAAAACAAAACTGAAATTTTGATCATTTGATGATTTCACATCTTATTTTGGATCACTAGAGAAATGATAACAACATGAAAGTGTTTGTAAAATGTATTTTCTTCAAGATGTAACGTGACATAGATTGTTCTGTATTTTACAAATCATAAATGCTTCTCTGAACTGAAGTTTTTGAATTGTTTTCTCACGTGTTTAGTGTTCATGGTAAAATACCTGAACGTCAGCTTAATGAGATACATAAGCTTGCAGACCACGTTGATGTGGGGTCAATGAGGCTGGACCTGTTGTAGCTGTAGCGACTGACCTCCCTTTCCTTCCTCTACCTCCTCTTATACTTCCACCTCTCCTTGTTCTCCTTTCTCTCCCACACACCCTATGTAAATATACAGGCCTTTTAAATTTTACATAAATTCTCAAAGTTCATCAAAAGCCATGCATAACGTTGTATGTAATTTCCAAACCAAAGCAAATGCTTTAAACAGGACTGGTAATGTGTGAAAAATTGTGTTTGCGACTGCTTTCCATTAACGAGTTCTCAGCCCCAGTTTGTTAGTCTAAGCTGTTGTCACGTTTACCCCTTGGATAGGTGGGCGCAGGTTGCCACTGACAGATGCTAATAGCTTTTTGATGCAATAGTAGACTGAACTCTGGTTCAAGTTAATCACTTTCTTAATCTTGACTGTATGTTCACAAGTTCATTCAAACAAAACGTACAAGGTCAGTCAGTGTTACAAAGCCTTGACTTGTAAATCACTTCCAGCACCTGCTACACTCGTTGGGTTTAATAACACATTACCTTTGACAACTCTTTGTACCCTAATCACACCTGAATTGTTTGCAAATGTTCTGTGCAAATGAAACTGTGCAACGACTGACGTTGGAACCGATGAATAATGCCGTGATCTATGGCATTACCTCGACCTTCTGTTATTTCTCGTCTGGAATAATAATGAGATGTAAGGTTGGACAGTAGAAAAATTATTTTCTATTATTGTTACTGAAATTTCTTAAGTTTTTAATAGGGCCAATTTGCCTGAAGTTGACAACCAATTTATCATTCCCTTCGTCCAAAAGTGTGTGGATTGATTCTGTCATTTTCTTTTTCAGCACAGTTATGTTGCTCATATAGCATGAACTCACATTACGTAACTTTGTATCCTTTCATGAGTCAATGCATCATTGATTTTTCATTGTAGTCAGATGTAAACGTGGAGGTCAGCTCAATAAAACAAAAGTTGATTGCAAACCACAGATTTGAGCAAACTCCTAAACTGCTAAGTGTTTGTAATTAAAGTCATCGAAAATGTGTAGCATACTTTGAAGAAAATCATGATTATTTAGATGATGATTATGTTCAATAAAATAAAACAAAACGTTTTGAATGTTGTTGGGTCTCAGTGTACATCATGACTCATATGACAAACTACAACTGGGTGAACAATTGGGTCAGTTATATATTTACCACCAGTCGTTGAAACAGATGTGTCTTTGACTTTTCATCTCCCCATCTTTCCATGCAATGACAATGTAAAGCATCAGATGACTAAAGTTAACAGCTTTTGAGAAATTAGCAGATAAACAGTGTTTTAGGCTCAAAATTTTTTCGAAATTTAACATTTTTTAGAAATGTAAATATAAAAAATCACCGAATAGCGAATGTGCAAATCCGCCATATTTGATTTTGCCGCCGCAGTTGCATTGGGGGAAATGTATGCTTCTATCAATAAGACAAGCGATTGTGTACAGTGTTGCCGGGTGTTGTTGCAACGAATGTTTAGCCCAGAAGCGGTTAATAAGTTTATTTTATTTGAATTCTTATCAAAAATTAATTTTAAACGAATAACTAGTGCAGGAAACATGCAACTGTATTTTATTGTAGAAATGTTTTGGAAATGAATTAAGTCAAAGTTGCCGCACCCCACCTCCGCCGACTGTGACTCCGAGGCCCAGTCTGCAACCTCCGTCAGGTTCATACTCATACTCGAGATTTCATACTCAAAATCGCCGGTGCTCACTGGAGTCATTCTCAAAAAATCGTATTTAATGTCGCACTTCGAGTAGACTCCACACGTAACCAAATATGAGAATCGTACTCGACTTCAGTTATGATGGGAAATGCAAAATCACGAAAAGTCGCGCTGATTCAACGCTCCCTCTATTCGCATCGAGACTAGCAACTGTTGAGTAGTTAGTTATGTAACTGTTAGGTGGCGCTAGTGGAGGGAGTTGGAATAAAGATGGCTTCCGTCTAAGACTGTGTTTATTTTATCACATACAAAATCCGTCAACATCAACTTGGTGTCAGGAGTGGGATCGCGAAAAATGTCAAAAACTAAACCACCAAAGCTTGATCTGCAGGCTTGTGATGACAAGCGAGAGTCAGTTGAATTGTGGTTAGAGGTATTTGGAGATTTTTGCACACTGCAGGGTTGGCGGAAATCTGAGTATGAAGCAGACGACAGGAGACATTGGAAGCCGGAGTGTTATGCCGAGGAAATTTGCGCATTTCGTCTAGCTCTTCCCATGGAAGTGTTGAAAATATTAAAGACTACTCTCGTGCCAGCAATGACTGACACTCCGCCTGAGGACGGGTTTGATGACTTGTATAAAGGTTTTCCGTGGACGTGGCAGTCTATGTTACTAAAGCAGTA
>NMRA01000669.1:20799-33717 GCA_002633005.1 Phoronis australis
GTCACACGGTCACTGATCATAGCTACGCTGTGTTTACAAACGAGAGAAAGGACTTGCTTGGTATTATAAAGCAAAAAAATGAAACATGGTTTTCAGTTTGCAAATCACTCCAAATGCACACACTATCCAGCCTCCACAAGACATGCCTGACCACAAGCTATCCCATGAGCCTTCGCGCAGGAAGTAACTCGCACATGCGCAATGCGTAGTTCGTTTACGCTGCAAATCCGCTATACGCTACCCTGCGGTACACCTGCATTTACAAATCCAGGAGGGGATAAAATTGAAAGTACGCCGTCGACACGAACACTGTATGTTCTTTCGGAGAGATATGAGGTGATTATGTTTAAAAGATTACCAGTAATGCCATAGGATCGAAGTTTGTGAAGTAGAAGGTAGTGAGGGACACAGTCAAATCATTTAGCTCATTGATCAAATGTGAACGAGGAGCAATGTAATCAAACAACAAGCTCCAATCGTTTAAAGGAGAATGCCACCCGATTTAATTAGTCTTTTTTTGCCATCTTAATCGGTCTATATTAGTCGGTGGGCCAGATCTCATAGCGTTCATCCTTGTGAGTACTTTGGGGGGGCAACTTAGTTTTTTCTATGTGGCTAGATAATATACCTATAAATCAAATTCCAAAAGTTCCCACGTCTACACTTGCACATTTTTTTAAAAAAGGTGTTTTTGTTGCACAAAATATTATGCACATTCCTGCCACTTGGTGGCTCTTTTCTATTGAATTGACCAATCAGAGAGCCCGATTGTATTGTTGTGCTTAGTAACGTCAATATGGCTGCTCCCATGGAGTGTGATGCCTGTATAATTCAAGGTTTATCAAACAGCACAAAATTGTGATGCCAGAGCCTAAAGAAGCTTAGGAAAGCTTCCTGACGAAAGCTGATGGACTGTGGAACTCTGTAGATCAGTAGATCAAAAAGAAGAAGAGGTGTCACAAACGTCTGTGCAGAAAAAAGCTGCATGTCCTGCTTTAGCCTACTCACATTATACTGCTGAGTGCTGTAGACTAGAAGACCAAGTGTCAGACCAAAAAATTGAAAGGACATAGAACGGCATAGCAACGTTTCAAGGCACCAACAGTAGTACTAAAGCTGAAGTTACTGAAAGTGATACAGATGTTACACAAGATTACCCAAGAAAATCAATTATACTTCCAAAATCTGAAACACCCAATTAACCTGAATAAGAAAGGAACATTCTGAAACATGAGTGCATCATTTGTTAGCAGGAAAAGTATATTATGGACCATATTTCAAGAAAGAGAAAGAAGTATAGCTTTGAAAAACAAGTACGTGTTTTTGAAAAGTACATCTTGGTGTTTTCCATGTGTGTTTCAGTATTATCACCAATTGTTTTTTTAACTTGTTTATCCCCTTGGCTGCTTAGGCCTTAGACAATACCGCTGACCCAGTAGAGACGGTGATCATACCATAGGTACTCCATATGCTGGATGCTTTTCAGCAAATTATGTTCCTATAAGTTTAGAAGTACCGCGTAGAGAGATGCCTCTGAGAAGGTCGTTAATGTTTTCATTTGTTCCCAATTTAAACAAATACTTCAGCAATCCTGTTTTTCGAACACTCCATTGCTCAGTTGCCACATCGACACTGCTTGCGCTAAGGGATAATCATATGGCGTTATACTGTGGGTGTGATTTTAAAGCACTTTAAGTCAAAAATTTTTGAGAAGGTTAAATGGAGTAGATGGTTGCAAACAACATGCCCAAGTGGCCGTCATCCCGTCGTAGTCCTGGGATAGGGGGAACCTCTTCTCAATTTTTGTAAACATTAATTACTTAGGTAGCTGAAATGATAATTAAATTAGAGTGCCTAAATGGCCATCGTCGCCGTCGCAATTTGAGGCGATGGAAGCCACTGTCCATTTCGCGGTTTGAGCATCTGATTTAAAAAAATTAAATTTCAATCACTGCACTGGTATATCAGCTGATTTATTTTCAGTTGCATCAACTAATCTAATTGTTAGACAATCAACATTTTTAGGCGACAGATTAGACGGCATGTAAATTTGTTAAGCTGGTGGTGGATCAGTTCCTGATAAGTCCGTCTGAAAAAGTTGCATGCCAACTCTCTCATAGTTGAATGGTAAATTAGTGTTAACAGTTCGGGTTTTTTTCAGTTGGACTTGTTTCGCAAGCAACAGCTCAGTCCAGAGCCCTGAATATGCAAATGAAATTCAAAGATAAAGACCTAGTGTCTTAGAAGCCAAGTACCACAGATCATCATGCTATAAAAATAGACAACGATTGTGAAGAGTGACGAATCCACAGTTTTCAGAGATGTTTTTCTACGGTTTTGTTTGGAGTTCATTGAATCAAAGCTTCTAACACATGGAGATGTCATTTGCCTTTCAAAGCTAAAGCAAGATTCTGAAGTTGTTTTTTAGAGAGCTGTTGCTCATGAAGTTATTTGGACAGGCAATCTTAAGAAATATTGTTGAAGCTACTCACTGTTGTAGTTTGTGCCCTACTAAGAGATACAAAAGTGAATTGAGGATAGTGTTCAATAATTCACTTGCTGACTCTAATTAACACAGCCCATTATAACATATTTTCAATCAAACGTTTGCCCAAGTCCTGCCCGCCTCCTGAAAAGGACTTAGTGTTTGACCCTTCATTGCCTGCGGGCCAATCACCAGTGTGCGGTGCTGTACCCTCTCTAATCGACCGTAGCTGGCTCCTTGGCGGTGAAGCTTTGTAGTTAAAATGTATGGCAATGTCCGCATCTCCATTGAGAGTACTAAACGATGAATGCTGCAAGTGCAAAAAGAACATGTGTGCTGGGAAACTGAGTTTGTGCTACAATGCTGAGCCAAACTATACAAAAATGTGCAGCTGTGACAACTGTAGTAACATCAGCAACATTGACTGCATAACATCGGATAGTTCTTTGACAAGTCAACCCTAAATAGACCTCCAACCCCATTATTTCGTTTTTTTGTATTAAAAAGTTAATTTTATTTGTTGAATAAGTCATAGAAAGTACATACTTTGATCATTGTCATGTATTTGTCTCATAGTGTTTGATAAACGCTGTGAGAATAATCTATTATTTTCATGCAGTCTGTGTCCACATTCACAGAGATCATTCAACTACATGTATATTGTTTTTGTACTATAACGTATTTCTGGTATATTATGCAAACAAGCTGTAGTTTACACCATTAGTCAATGTTCTAGTCATTGAGGCACAAATTCTGCCCAGTCTCAAGTGTTTTGTGTTATTTTTGTTGCCAGACAATGCCAGAATAACTTCCTAGTAACATTCAGACTTAGTTTGCATTTTTGCCACTAGGTGTCTCTTTACATTTTTTAAATTTCATTGTTTACAATAGCGGATTTGCAGCGCAGACGAACTACGCATTGCGCATGTGCGAGTTACTTCCTTCGCGAAGGCTCATGGGATAGCTTGTGGTCAGGCATGTCTTGAGCAGGCTGGATAGTGTGTGCAATTGGAGTGATTTGCAAACCAAAAACCATGTTTCATTTTTTGCTTTATAATACCAAGCAAGTCCTCTCTCTCGTTTGTAAACACAGCGTAGCTATGATCAGTGACCATGTGACCGAGAGCACGACTGTCGCCGTGTTCAGTATTGGGGTTATCGGCGTTGATTTCGAAATCTCCTATTTCAGACAAGTTGAGAGTTCTTGGGTTGCTTAACTTTTGTAGCTTTCGCCGTGGATATGCTAGAGACGTTAATTTTAAGTGGAAACTCCGTCGGAATGTTGTTCTCATAAGTCTTTTTTCCACCAGGAAAATGTTCGCTGCACACATGATGGCCCCTAGGCAATTACATCGCACTGGATGCCACAGGCATTCAGGAGCGATAGTACATCCTCACAAAAAGTTACTCATTTCAAAATACAGCAAATAAAATCAAATGAACCCGGCATACATATAGGAACACGGAGTTATAATTAACACATACCACGACTCTGGATAAAATTTTGTCAGCAAAACTTGAACGAATCGATGAAAATCTGTCTCGGTTTGTTCGAGTTTCTCTCAGTCACGGTTACCGGGTGCCATTTGAGGAAGTTACGTGAAATTACGCATGTTGACGAATAAAAAGTCCAAGGGACACACATCTTACAAGTTTCACCCGATACCTTCTCATGCTATTTTACAAGTGTCGCACGCTAGCGTCACGCGCTTCGCTCAGTCTCGCGCTAACCTTGCGCCTAACTCACGGGATTCAGTTGACATGTTTTGTGGTTATCGCGCACGCGGTGATAAAATTAACCGCAACCAAAAAAGTGGAGTTGTAATTCTTCGCCAAAGTCAACTTAATTCTCACAACTAAGCTTCATTAAAGATATGTATAGAAGTAGAAAGGACCAATGATGAAAGTAAGCGTTTTTTAAATGATAGTTTTAAGCACAGGCGTCCTCAGCTTCTGATCGTCCCCAATACACTACACATAATACTACTATATGTAGTGTATTGGGCACGATCAGAAGCTGAGGACACCTGTGGTTTTAAGAGCAGATTGTATTTTTGACGAGGTGAAAACTCGAAATCGGTAACCCAAATCCGGTCACGGCCCGTTTAAACTACACTGGAGTAACGAAATGAGTACAGAAAGCGAATGGAAGTATTGTAGCCCCTACATGGCCAACCGAGGGGCTACGTGTTGCCTACTAGATGGCCCCGCGTTCGTTTGAATGCGCTAAATTTCCCCTTACTCCCAGGTCTCCTAATGTTGTTTATCCATTTTTCACGAAGTTCTTGGTTTGCAGGGAATACATACAAACTCAAGATTTTTATCTCTCTTGTTGTTTTTCAAGCAGCCAGGAACACAACAAGTGTATCCGCCGTAAGTTTTCTTCGCGCTCATACCGCGTATTATGCTTGTTACTATGGCCGCTTTCGGAATCCTGACCACAGCACCCACAATGCACCATTTTAACCTAATTTCATTATGGCGTCGCTGCAAATCCGCTATTAATCTACAGTAGTAAAACATGTAAAGTGAGTGTAATATTGTTCATTATACCACAATATTAGAGGCAAACGGCAGATACAACCGTGTAATAACCCATAAAGTTATCTCACTAGTGAGATAACGATTTGGCGGGAAACCGAGGACGGAGTCGAACCCGGGACCCCGGAATTTGCTGGTCGCCGACTTTACCACTACACCATGCAGCGACTGACGTCATCAAGAGTAAAAATAGAATACTTAAATGAGCACGCGCAATGATCCTAAGTTCAACAAACCGCATTGTACTGTACTTATACGCTACGAAGAATGAGACACATAATTTCCATAAAAATGATATCTTAATTCAGTGAAATTTTTCACTCATGTCCTCTTACTTGTAAATTACCGATCTCCAGTTTGAATGCGGGTATCGTGTCGTCAGGATCTTTGACTTGAGAATTATATTCAGTTACCAGTGGTAAACTACTTTAGCAGACGATAATTTCCCGGTCGAAGCTTAGCGTGAAAAAAACGTATTTAAGCTATAATAGTTGGTAAACCTTAATTTATAAATTCAATTTATTTCTATTATATTTAAGTTTTCAATTGGTTTTGAGTAAAAGCATTATTTGACAAAAATAGCCCGGCTTTTCTTAAAAGGTCACGACCTCCAACCCCGGGCCTCTGATAAAGAAAGTAGTTACAAAGCCGTGGAGAGTCAGAAAAGGTAAATCGATTCATTGCAATGTTTCTCGTTTAGTATGTGGTATAAATAGATTATTACATGTTCTCAGCCGTTATCCCCCTTATCTAGAGCCCTCGTGGATTTTGGAGAATTATCACCCTCGGGGCTCTCGCCCCTCGGGCGATAATTCTCCAAAATCCACTCGGGCTCTAGATAACGGGGGATAACGACTTCGCCATGTAATAATCAAAATATACAATGGGACTGATGGGACCATATTACTTATTTGACAAAAAAGTCACCAAAACTGTTGTTTTACAAATATGAGTTTACTAAGCTCTTTGGTGATTATTAGGTTACTTCAAACTCAAATTTCTCAAAAATGTGCAAATTTATATTTGGGAACTTTTTAGATTTTAAAAACACTCTAATAAATGAATTAAAAAACACCAAAATAAATTGCCCCCCTAAAGTACTCACAAAAACCATTTTCTAGAGGCCCACCGACTATTTCCACATTGCCTCGCATACGGTCGACCTTATCTTGCCAAGAGGTGTCGCGTTAACCTGTGAGGAATTTGAGAAACGACGCTAGCAACGTCAGTGGTTCATATGCAGAGTGAATGCCACTATATGATGCGGTGCATCGTTCCCGCTTGTCCGAACTAAGTAGCTGCGAGGGAATCGGGTACATGTATATTGTTTTATTAACTTCCTCGAGAGTCCGAAATGCTTAGGAAGTGGCTCATGGTAGTGAAGAATGAAATGTACGCTGTAAAAAGCAAGTATGAGGCCGTGAAACATCTCCGTGTCTGTGGCCTGCAGACGTCGACAGTGCCTGACGAATGCCGGCTTACCAAATAACTCCATACGTTCCGTTGTCTGAGCTTGTTCACGGCGCCTCTCTAGTATTTCTTCATTGCTGTATTCCTGTTCGAATTGATAGCCTGTAAAACTTAACGATCCACCTGCGAAGTCGGGACTGATGAGCTCTAGCTCGTCCTAAGTCGGGATTGCGAGTTGCCATGTTGGCGTTTATCACTGAGCGTTCTGTTTCAAAATGAATTATTCTCACCGTAACCAATACTTATATAAAATTGAAACAAAGTCTGTCTCATTAGATGCAGTTTGTAATGCCTTTGGAGTGTTCGTGATTGCAAATGATTTGAGAAGCCAGCAATGAATAAATCACTGCGTTACCGGCTTTAGGTGCAATAAAACTAATTGACGAGACACCTAGGCTGTGTGAGCTTATGCTAATTTAGTGTTTGCTGGCAGAAACTGTTGTAAAACAACTCGATTTCAATCCCACGGCCGCGTGTTAAGGGAATATTTATTCACATTTACATTACTCAAATAATGATTTTCAATGTACAACTTCTGCCCTGACGGTGCCGCTGTGGCCAAAGCGGAACCTGAATTCGCGGCCCCCGACGAGTAAGTAGATTTGCAGTTTCGTGGCTAATTCACCAATATAACCAGGTGCACATTACTTTGGCTCACTAGTATAGTATTTTCTTGACTGAAAGTTTAGTTTCCTCTGAACTTTCCTCTGGGTCTTTTATGTTCGTCATGATGTCTAATCAGTTTCCGAGCCACTGCCGGGGATAGAGTCAATCCCGGGCCGGCCGCGACGGGCCTATCGGGCTCCGAGCCACTGGCCATGCAGGCTAACAAGCGTTTTGTGTTTAGAACTCAAAATATCACAAGTCTAAACAACACAGATCTAGGTTCTCCTGTCTGTATCTCACGGAAAATACTTCGAAATTATCTCCGAACAGACCCCAAACTCCTGCTACGGACTTTATTGGCCTGCCGAACTTTGTAGGCTACGGTGTGTCCAATTACCAATAAATCCGTAAGAGCGAAGTAAAACATCACGTTTTTATAAGAACTGGGTGTATTTTAAGGGTTTATATCGAAGTTTGACGATTTATTGGTGTTAAACGATGACTACAAGCGATAAGCTGACACCAGTAACCCGTGTTGTGAACTGCTGAACTGACTGCGTGTGAAACCGATGACGTCATTGGATAATTTCAAACCCTCCGTCTGCCGTCAGGTGTCAGGTAACGCAACCGTACATGTACGTGTCGTTATGGAGTAGAACTACTCGATCTAAATTGATACAAATTAGGTTGTTTTGGGTGGCATGCTACTTTAATGAGTGAGACATTTGTTACTCAATAAAATCGAATTCTTCGTTCTTGTTAGTATCACAAAAACCCAATATTCTTCAAAACAGAGGATATTATCATTCATATGAACTGTTAAACTGAAATCAAGATATGTCCAATATCCGACAGAATCACACTCGATTAAACTTGGTGAACAAGCCTATTGTGTAACTTCTCTGGTTAAGTGAGTCAGAGCTTACGGCCACGCAAAGGAATAAGCAGGTGACTGTGATCGTTTTAACGATCACATATGTCTCTGTTGGCTCTAGTCTCACGGAGCGGATGTTGGCATAACGGAAAGGGTAAGCCCATTTACCCTCCCTCAATTGAAAGAGGTCGTTTAAATATTTCGACGACATGTCAAATAAAGTTTTATGTGAGCTTCTAATGTCATAGACCGTCCAGGACACGTAATTGTAATGAAGTGAGTTTAGCGGTAGTAATTCCTCATAAGAGCTTGTGTAGTCGCTATAGTTTTTCTGTATTTTGTATTTCTTTTAAGTATTAGCAATGCCATGCATAGGCGGATTTAGGGGGCTTGCCCCCCCCCCCTTGGTTGCCGCAGATCCAATTTCAAGTGTGAAATTCGGAACACGGCGCAATCGTAACGGGAACTACGGCTAAGTATACAGTAGGCTCCGCTGCGATATCCCAGACGCCACCGGCAGTGGCGCTGCGCACTACGACTTCGTTTTCGTCGTCTGCTTCACTGTGCAATGAAGACAATTACTTCATTTTTTAAAGAAAATGGAATCTGAGTGACGAGAAAAAACAGAAGATGTTGGTAAGATGTGAATGTTAATCGAAGCCTTAGTGAATCACTCAGAAACTGATAAATTCTCTCTTTGTCAAACCTTAACGATTTTCAAAGCAATCGCATCATTCATTAATGCCAGCACAAAAAAACTGATTTGGTCTTCTGGGCATCTTTAAAATATAACAAATTTGTTACGAACTGAGTGCACAAAATATAAAAAGTGTAACAACCATTACAAAAAGAAGTAGGTTTCGCGCGCAAACGCTGCTGACCATAAACAAGTAAGAAACTACGTGTGAAGTTGTGGTGGTGCAGTGGTAAAGCACGTGCGCTCTATCCGCCAGGTCGTGAGTTCGAGTGTGTGTTGATTGCAGTTTTTCGAGTTTGACACGTTCTCCGTGTTTTTTTAGATAATACTTCAGGAATCAAGGAAAATGCTTGATTTTTAGAGGAAAAACAGAAAAATTTTCCTCCCCCAATCCGGGGCTATGCGCATCTAAAATCGTGCTTTGAGCAAATGTTTACAGAAAAAAAGGTTGGCCCCCCTTGTGATATCCTAGATCCGCAACTGAATCATTGCACTTAAAGTAATTCCCATAACCAAGCCTCAAATGCTAAACCGATCAGCGCCATCTGGAGGCTTGGGGACGAAGCTGAAAAGGTCACATCAGGGTCAATTGTGTGTAAACACACAGCAAAACTGCCAATCGATGCTCATGAGACTTTTTTGTAACAGATTGTGAAGTAGTTTTAGGAATCTTAAATTGGTAAAGAAATAGACTTTTGGGAAGAAATGGAATGAATAAAATGTCGCTTATGAAAAATTAAATTTAGCTTGTTAAATGCATTTATCGTCATTATTTTGACACTCGTCTCTTTATTTTGATACTAGTCCTTAGGGTTTATTTTGCATTACTCATCTCTATTTACAGCCTCAAGGGCCTGCTTTTGTATTCATACATTTCTCTACGCCACTCCTGATTGGTCGCCCATATATCCTTTGTTCAGTTCAACGTGGTCTCTCATTCAGCCACCTACCTTGTCGTCTACAAGACCTACGTTCGTTCTCTTCATTTTTTCCCCACCCCCCATCCAGGGTGTCGGTTCCAATTTCTCTTTGCTCATATACATTTCCTGTTAGGTTTTTTCAAGTTTTGTGTTCATGTTCTGTACTTTTCCATTAAGCCCTTCAGGCAGTTCTTTGTTTTGCGTTTTGTTCATGCCCATCTTGCAGAGTCTTAGTTAGTTTTATCTATTTACGTCATAATAAATGACAGTATTCCCAATCCTCCTCTTGTTTTACTCTGCAACACAGCTCGTGGCGTATCCCGGGCAATAATATTACTATAAAAGTTATTACAAGAAACTGAATACCTACAACTGTCTGTAATACTTGTGTTGACAAAGGATGTAACATTTATATATCTTGCAGATTATGCATTTCAAACAAGTTTCATGTTGGAATGGTATTCAATGTCTAGGTAATTTGTATTATGGGTAACTACACTTGAAAATGTATAGTGGAGTCTGTTAGTTTGTACTCCAAGATACTAAGCAGGCGTTGTTTTACTTCAAGGACTGCTATCAACGAGTACGGTAATGCTAATGCAAGCTTTGTACTGTACTAAAAGAGACAGGCACCAGGTTAGGAAACGCTGGTGACAGGGAGGGAGGACAAAGACTGTGTGAAGCTGCCAAAGTTGCCACCCAGTCCACTAACAAGCCTGAGACACTTTTGTAAAAAACAATTAGTTGCTTAGTTATTATGTAGATAATTTGTCATTTTTGTAAGTATTTTACCTTAGCACGTTTCATATTAATAAATGTATTAAAGAACAAGAGCTTTTTCGTCTTGTAAGTCACAAATGCACATGCAATTGGATTGAAATTACTACAAAAGCGCACAGTTGTAGGAGTTATAAACCTGAAGCATTGAAAAAAAACCTGTTTCGTTCTATCCACAAACAGTACTATTCCTGCATTGGGCCTGTAAAGACAACATTAATGGTCCAATACTGGCACTGTACTGCACTTTCGCCAAAGTAATTATTATACTGGCTTAGCATTAGCCCATTAATGGCCCCGTACAGGTCCAACACACTCTGTCAATACTGGCGCTTTATAGGACCGAAACCGGTTTTGATGTATTGGCCCAGTAATAGCCTGGTACTGGCCCTTTAATGGCCCGATATCGCAATCTCATGTAACCAGCGGTTGTGGAAAATGTTATTGCGCCAGTACTGGCCTATATCACTGGGCCAATACAAAAGACAGTACAAGACCAGTATTGTTTACTGGGTAGAATTAACATATGGAATACAAATAGGGGATGCACAAAATGTTCATAAACACTTCTATGAATAGAAAATATTACTAATACCCTTCGCTAGGAAAGTGGTAGCAAACGACAACAGAAAATTATGTAACACGATGAATAAACTAAAACAAAGCCCACACACATTCTGCGACAGTCGCTAAGTCAGTTATGTCTCATCTGTGTTCTTCTTCTCGTCACGAGGGTCAGTCTCTTTCGCCTTTGCCGCTACATACCAAGCGACGCCTATCCCCGCTGGTACTGCAAAAAAAATTCCCCCTGGTACTGAAAAGAGAATTAAAAGAAACGCGTTTGAACCAAAGCAAATTTTTTATTCATCTCAAGTTGTTTTGTGAATATTTGAAGATTTTCGTATTGGCCGTGTAAAGGATATCCCAAACTTTAGCCATTTTTACAATATTTCACATGTGTCTAGCAAAAGACCAATCCGGGAGCGCATAAATCAGGGTTTACAGTGTATGTGATTGTGTGTTGAATTGTTTTGAATCCAGTAATTATCATTTGAACACTAATTAATAAAGTGCATTCTGGGAATACTACCCTTCCTCTAAAATTGATTTTGAATAGTATATTGGGCAGGCGAAAGAGTTCGGTTATACCGGTGAAGAGTTAAGGAAGTTCAGAGGAGCTCTTGCAGCAGGCCTTGGGGCGTAAAGAGCGCGCCCATAAACGAGAACTGGAACAGGAAAGGTTTGCACAGGAACAGGCAGAGCGTGCTCATAAACCAGAGCTGGAAGAGGCAGAGCTTGCAAGGGGACAGGCAGAGCTTGCACGGGAACAAGCAGAGCGGGCCCAAGCTTTTGAGATTGAGAAAGCAGTAGACACTGCAACCTCAGATTGAGTTCAAAGCGACACCGAGTGGTGAGGCTGCAAGCAGCAGTGTACGTACCAGTCGTCTCAAACTCCCAAGGTTTGACGATTGCGTCGAAGACATGGATGCCTTCCTCGCCCGATTTGAGACGGTTGCCACAAGCCAGAAATGGGATAAATCGGAGTGGGTTGTGGACTTGAGTTCATTGTTGACAGGTAAAGGCCTACAGGTGTTCAACAACATGCCGTCCGACCAAATTAACAACTATGATCAACTTAAAATAGGCACTGCTGCACAGGTATGAAATAACCGAAGACACCGGGGTTTCCCAGTAAACATGCAGGTACTGGGCCAATACTGACCCTGAAATGTCTTCTGTATTGGCCCAATGATGTAGGCCAGTACTGGCCCAATAACATTCTGCACACCTTCCCCGTATTGGCCCCGATACAAGATTGCGGTATCGAGCCAGTAAAGGACCAGTAAAACGCCATTACTGGGCCAGTACACCAATAACTGGTTTCGGCCCTGTCAAGGGCCAGTATTGACAGACTGTGTTGGCCCAGTACAGGGCCATTGATGGGCTCCTATTAAGCCAGCACACTAGCTGTGACTTTCAAGAAGAAAAGACTCTTGTTCTTTAATACTTTTATTACTATGAAACTGCTCAGGTAAAATACTTACAAAAAATTATGAATTATACAAATAACAACTAAGAAACTAATTATTTTTAACAAAACTGTCTCGGGCTTATTAGTGGACTAGCAGGTTCACACAGTCTTCACCCTCCCTCCCTGTCTCTAGCGTTTCGGAACATGGTGCCTCTTTTACTATAAAGTTTGCATTAGCATTACTGTGCTCCTTGACCACAATCCCTGAAATTAAGCAAAAACTGCTTAGTATCTTTGAGTACAAACTAAAAGACTCCACTATACATTTTCCAGAAAAGTTATGCATAATAAGAATTACCTAAAGACACTGCATATCATTCCAACAAGAAACTTATTTGCAATGTATAATCTGCAAGATATAAATGTTTCACTCTTTCTTAACACAAGTATTACAGCTGGTTGTAGGACTTCAGATTCTTGTAATAAATATTTTCAGAAACGACTTTTTATTCATCCCATTTCTTCCCAAAATGTCTATTGTCTATTTTTTACCATTTTTAAATTCCTAAAAAATAC
>NMRA01000669.1:33748-132000 GCA_002633005.1 Phoronis australis
AAAAATTTCATGTGTGCTTCACTGGGTCACTACAGCCGTCCATATCAAATGCGAAACCCAATAAATTTACACAAAACAAGGGTTCGGCAAACCATGAGCAATTCAAAGGTGTCCTCATCCTCTGTATATAATACTACAAGGTATGACACTCGGGACAAGGAATGCCACGGGTGGTTCACTACCAGGAGAAAGATATATTGCTCGTGGTTTATAATAAATATAAAATAATTGCAGGCGGTCTGATACACGTTGTACCAGACGTGCGCAGGCCTCGCATGTGGGCCCATTGCATTGATCACCTGGAAATATTTTTATTTATGCTCGTGGTTTGTTGGACCCCTGTTTTGTGTACATTTATTGAGTTTTGTGTTTGATATGGGCGAATCCCGAGTGTCCTATCTTGTAGTATATTGTGTGCCCAATTTGTATTGGCCATTGGCGACGATCAGAAGCTGAGAACGACTGTGGTATAAATCATGTTTTGTATACTCTTACAGACACTGGCATGGCATGCAAAGCGAAAAAATATGAAACTTACCTGAAATCTGAAGTTCACTGTGAAAATCCTTCACTATTCTGTTACACACGTTGGTTTCAAACTCTAAACAACTCAAGTGTTCTTCAACGAAAATTTCAAAATGGCGGTTTTTTTCATGAAGGTCATCTGGTGGAAAGTTTTCTTTAAAAAATAAAATTACAGTGTAATAAAGCTGCTGGTAATTAATTTTTTTATGAAAATTGAAAAGTTTTATTGTCACACATCTGATTTTTTTAAAAAACCAAAAGTTTTAGCCTTCCTGTGGGCAAGCATCTAACTGCCCTCTTGTGTTCAAGTCTGTGTTTACTCGTCCAATACCGGCGAGCCGCTAAGGGAAAGTTCACTGGGTTAATGTCGTGGGGACGGTACTGGGCCATTCGTGGCCCAGAAACGTAAACCGGTATACGGTACAAGCGTTATCAAGCAACAGAAATCCAGTACTGGGCCAATACTGTCATGTTTACTGGGTCCCAGAAACTGCTCTCGGATCAGCAAGTCTCTGAGTCCATCATAAGTCCGCTCCACCTCCGCCAGTTGTGTCCATCGGTGGAAGAATCTTTTCAGTCTTGCCCCGAATTTGAACACGTTTTCACCCTTTCAGGCTTGGACTCTCTGAACTTCCCTGGAACCCAGTAAACATGACAGTATTGGCCCAGTACTGGATTTCTGTTGCTTGATAACGCTTGTACCGTATACCGGTTTACGTTTCTGGGCCACGAATGGCCCTGTAGGCTACCGTCCCCACGACACTAACCCAGTGAACTTTCCCTTAGCGGCTCGCCGGTATTGGACCTGTAAACACAGACTTGAACACAAGAGGGCAGTTAGAGGCTTGCCCACAGGAAGGCTAAAACTTTTGATTGTTTTTTTAAACCAGACGTGTGACAGTAAAACTTTTCAATTTTCATAAAAAATTAATTACCAGCAGCTGTATTACAGTATAATTTTATTTTTTAAAGAAAACTTTCCACCAGATGACCTTCATGAAAAAACCGCCATTGTGAAAGCTCCGTTGAAGAACACTCGAGTTGTTTAGAGTTTGAAACCAACGTGTGTAACAGAATAGTGAAGGATATTCACAGTGAACTTCAGATTTCTGGTAAGTTTCATATTTGTTCACTTTGCATGCCATGCTATTGTCTGTAAGAGTATACAAAACATGATTTATACCACAGACGTTCTCAGCTTCTGATCGTCGCCAATGGCCAATACAAATTGGGCACACAATATACTACAAGATATGACACTCGAGATTCGCCCATATCAAACACAAAACTCAATAAATGTACACAAAACAGGGGTCCTACAAACCACGAGCAATATATCTTTCTCCTGGTAGTGAACCACCCGTGGAATTCCTTGTCCCGAGTGTCATAGTTGTAGTATTCACAGGCGTCCTCAGCTTCTGATCGTCCCCAATACGCTACATATAATAGTATACTCCAAGGTATGACACTCCCGACCAGAAATTCCACGGGTGCTTCACTTCAGCCGTCCATATCAAACACAAAACTCAATAAATTTACACAAAACAGAGGTTCAGCAAACCATGAAGAATTGTCCTTTCTCCCAATACCATTCACGGTGTCCTGTTCCGGCGACTTTGTAAGAAATTCGCAGTCAAAGAACAAAAATGTTCACAAAAAACCCCACACACGTCCATCGGCGGCCGCTCGAGGTCAAGGACGGTACGGAAATTGTCGGTTAGTCGCCTAAAGTCACGATGCCGGTACTTCCGTAACTCACCGGCAATTTCCGTACCATCCTTGACCTCGAGCGGCCCCCGGTGGACGTGTGTGGGGTTTTTTGTGAACATTTTTGTTCTTTGACTGCGAATTTCTTACGAAGTCGCAGTAACAGGACACCGTGAATGGTATTGGGAGAAAGGACAATTCTTCATGGTTTGTTGAACCTCTGTTTCGTGTAAATTTATTGAGTTTTGTGTTTGATATGGACGGCTGAAGTGAAGCACCCGTGGAATTTCTGGTCGGGAGTGTCATACCTTGGAGTATACTATTATATGTAGCGTATTGGGGACGATCAGAAGCTGAGGACGCCTGTGAATACTACAACTATGACACTCGGGACAAGGAATTCCACGGGTGGTTCACTACCAGGAGAAAGATATATTGCTCGTGGTTTGTAGGACCCCTGTTTTGTGTACATTTATTGAGTTTTGTGTTTGATATGGGCGAATCTCGAGTGTCATATCTTGTAGTATATTGTGTGCCCAATTTGTATTGGCCATTGGCGACGATCAGAAGCTGAGAACGTCTGTGGTATAAATCATGTTTTGTATACTCTTACAGACAATAGCATGGCATGCAAAGTGAACAAATATGAAACTTACCAGAAATCTGAAGTTCACTGTGAATATCCTTCACTATTCAGTTACACACGTTGGTTTCAAACTCTAAACAACTCGAGTGTTCTTCAACGGAGCTTTCACAATGGCGGTTTTTTCATGAAGGTCATCTGGTGGAAAGTTTTCTTTAAAAAATAAAATTATACTGTAATACAGCTGCTGGTAATTAATTTTTTATGAAAATTGAAAAGTTTTACTGTCACACGTCTGGTTTAAAAAAACAATCAAAAGTTTTAGCCTTCCTGTGGGCAAGCCTCTAACTGCCCTCTTGTGTTCAAGTCTGTGTTTACAGGTCCAATACCGGCGAGCCGCTAAGGGAAAGTTCACTGGGTTAGTGTCGTGGGGACGGTAGCCTACAGGGCCATTCGTGGCCCAGAAACGTAAACCGGTATACGGTACAAGCGTTATCAAGCAACAGAAATCCAGTACTGGGCCAATACTGTCATGTTTACTGGGTTCCAGGGAAGTTCAGAGAGTCCAAGCCTGAAAGGGTGAAAACGTGTTCAAATTCGGGGCAAGACTGAAAAGATTCTTCCACCGATGGACACAACTGGCGGAGGTGGAGCGGACTTATGATGGACTCAGAGACTTGCTGATCCGAGAGCAGTTTCTGGGACCCAGTAAACATGACAGTATTGGCCCAGTACTGGATTTCTGTTGCTTGATAACGCTTGTACCGTATACCGGTTTACGTTTCTGGGCCACGAATGGCCCAGTACCGTCCCCACGACATTAACCCAGTGAACTTTCCCTTAGCGGCTCGCCGGTATTGGACGAGTAAACACAGACTTGAACACAAGAGGGCAGTTAGATGCTTGCCCACAGGAAGGCTAAAACTTTTGGTTTTTTAAAAAAATCAGATGTGTGACAATAAAACTTTTCAATTTTCATAAAAAAATTAATTACCAGCAGCTTTATTACACTGTAATTTTATTTTTTAAAGAAAACTTTCCACCAGATGACCTTCATGAAAAAAACCGCCATTTTGAAATTTTCGTTGAAGAACACTTGAGTTGTTTAGAGTTTGAAACCAACGTGTGTAACAGAATAGTGAAGGATTTTCACAGTGAACTTCAGATTTCAGGTAAGTTTCATATTTTTTCGCTTTGCATGCCATGCCAGTGTCTGTAAGAGTATACAAAACATGATTTATACCACAGTCGTTCTCAGCTTCTGATCGTCGCCAATGGCCAATACAAATTGGGCACACAATATACTACAAGATAGGACACTCGGGATTCGCCCATATCAAACACAAAACTCAATAAATGTACACAAAACAGGGGTCCAACAAACCACGAGCATAAATAAAAATATTTCCAGGTGATCAATGCAATGGGCCCACATGCGAGGCCTGCGCACGTCTGGTACAACGTGTATCAGACCGCCTGCAATTATTTTATATTTATTATAAACCACGAGCAATATATCTTTCTCCTGGTAGTGAACCACCCGTGGCATTCCTTGTCCCGAGTGTCATACCTTGTAGTATTATATACAGAGGATGAGGACACCTTTGAATTGCTCATGGTTTGCCGAACCCTTGTTTTGTGTAAATTTATTGAGTTTCGCATTTGATATGGACAGCTGTAGTGACCCAGTGAAGCACACATGAAATTTTTGGTCCCGAGTTTCATACTGTGTGGTATATTTGTATAGTGTATTGGTTACGATCAGAAGCTGAGGACGTCTGAGTAAAACCACAGGCGTCATCAGCCTCTGAGTCTGACCGCCCCAAATACACTATAATACAAAAAGGTCGGACACTCGATTTTTGTGTGAAGTGAAGCACTCATGGAATTACTAGTTCCGAGTGTCATGGCATGCCTTGTGGTAGGCCTGTTATTAACGATGATCAGAAGTTGAGGATGCCTGTGATTTACCACAGGTGCGGAGGAAGTTCCCGATGACCCATAAGTTAACTATATTATCAACTGTTCTAAATCCAAGTAAAATCTGTGTGCACCTCCCTCAGACTGGTATTGCATAAACAGGGATATTCCTGACCACATTTGAACCAGTGTCGTTTGGGTGCCCCTGATGATAAAAATTATGTCTTTTTCAAAAAGTTGGGTCTGGCAGACTTTGTGTAATTAAGTGGTAACATACTGAGTTAGGGATTTTTTTGGTTTTAAACAAGGTCATTTTATAAACCCAGAGTTAAAATACATTCAAAGCGAAATTAAATTATGTAAGCGACACTCAACTAGCATTTCGTGGGCGGACTGAAACAAGAGCTTCGGAATCGCTTCGGCACTGTTTATGAAAAATCCGGATTTGTATGACAGTGATCTGCCATGAACGTCAAAAAATAATCTTGATTGGCTTCAACGTTTTTGTTTGTAAATCACCTCTCGAAGGCAGTTTTAATATGATAAAGTGAAAGAAGGAATTCAAAATTGTTTGGTGTTGATTTCGTTTAGTTCCATGCACATTTGAGTAGAAAATACTAAGCAAACCAATGTTTAAAGTCGAACCTTTATGTTTTAATATGTAGCCCAGTGAGTGACCTCATTGGTGATCGAGGAACAGATAAAGTGAAGTGTCTGGTTGATATTTACCAGTTTCACGCCAGCATGACTCTATTTGACTTTTTTAAAGTATGATAACAAATAATATTTCTGGCTAAGCAATTGAAAGTAGCTCCTGAACATCAGTTTTCATGAAACACCTGCTAGTATAGAAAAATTGAGAACATTGCGGGGGGGCGGGTTCATCTTTGATTGAATTTTTTGCTTATTTGCGTAACTCTTTTTAAGGATTTCTCCATAAAATTAATTAAGTTCTGAGTTTACATAGCTGATCTAGGAATGACGTGAACTTGAAAATTTGCTTCTGTAGCCAGTTTCTCCCATGCAAAGTTGCTTTTCCTAAGTTTGAATTCGACCTCCGAAACTGTACTGTGGGGCTTTAAAGATGGTTATGAAGCTCCATCTATTTTTATATGCCCATTTTACATGTTCTATTTCATTTTAGTTGTTTGACAACGAAACTCCAAATGCCCAAATATCAAAATCCAAAACAATGCAGGCTATTGGTTATCTCATGAAACGTAAACAATCCCCGTTTTGTTGCTGTGTTTACTTCTTTGACAACATTGCTGACCTTGTGCACGCGCGGCATCATTCAATAGAAGGGGCACTCAGCCTCATCTCCAAGCCTCAAGATGGTGCTCATCAGTTAAGCCATTTGAGGCTTGGTAATGGGAAATGAAATGTATCAGAATTTTCACAGAAATTGTCAGAATGTCACAAGTAATTTGGAAATTTTCTGAGAAATAAGTACAACCTTTACTTCAGACAATAACTTAAACAATGCTTTCTGTCGCATGAATGGCTGCAAGGTGAAAATAATTACCATCTGTCTTTGTTCAATGACGTCAAGGCATCGGTCAATCGTTGTGCAGAAAGTAAGTCCTATAACCAAGCCTCAAATGGCTAAACCCATAAGCGCCATCTTGAGGCTTGGGGACAAAGTTGAAAAGGTCACATCAGTGTCAATTGTGTGTAAACACAGAGCAAAACCATCAATTGATGCTCATAAGACTTTTTGTAAGATTGTGAAGTATTTTTTAGGAATTTAAAAATGGTAAAAAATAGACAATAGACATTTTGGTAAGAAATGGGATGAATAAAAAGTCATTTCTGAAAATATTTATTACGAGAATCTAAATTCCTACAACCAGCTGTAATACTTGTGTTAAGAAAGAGGGAAACATATATATCTTGCAGATTATACATTGCAAATAAGTTTCTTGTTGGAATGATATGCAGTGTCTTTAGGTAATTCTTATTATGCATAACTTATCTGGAAAATGTATAGTGGAGTCTTTTAGTTTGTACTCAAAGATACTAAGCAGTTTTTGTTCTATTTCAGGGATTGTGGTCAAGGAGCACAGTAATGCTAATGCAAACTTTATAGTAAAAGAGGCACTATGTTCCGAAACGCTGGAGACAGGGAGGGATGGTGAAGACTGTGTGAAGCTGCCACTCCACTAATAAGCCCGAGACAGTTTTGTTAAAAATAATTAGTTTCTTAGTTGTTATTTGTATAATTCATAATTTTTTGTAAGTATTTTACCTGAGCAGAGTTTCATAGTAATAAAAGTATTAAAGAACAAGAGTCTTTTCTTCTTGCAAGTCACAGCTAGTGTACTGGCGTAATAGGAGCCCATCAATGGCCCTGTACTGGGCCAACACAATCTGTCAATACTGGCCCTTTACAGGGCCGAAACCGGTTATTGGTGTACTTGCCCAGTAATGGCGTGGTACTGGTCCGTTACTGGCTCGATACCGCAATCTTGTATCGGGGCCAATACGGGGAAGGTGTGCAGAATGTTATTGGGCCAGTACTGGCCTACATCATTGGGCCAATACAGAAGAGAGTTCAGGGCCAGTATTGGCCCAGTACCTGCATGTTTACTGGGGAGTATGCCATCCTGAGATGTCTGTATTCCTGAAGGAACGGAAACCGAAGACCTTCAACGAGATGTCCGCCTTTGCTCAACAGTACATGGACGCTCACTGTACTGATCCATTCGGCAAAGGGTTCGCAAAGAAAGACTTGGGACAGGTGGTCAGACGACAGGGACTGCCAAGCAACACAGAAGAACGAAGGACAGAGACACCTCGTTCGTCAATGATCAGGAACAAGAATGACATAAAGAGCCGATATCATAAAGGTGGTTTAAAGTTAAACCTGGTTTAAACTGGACTTAGACCAGGTTTAAAGGTAACAATCATTTCAAAAAGGTGGTTTTACTTTTAGACCAGTGGTCTAGTGAAACCTGGTTTAACTCCATTTTAGACCGGGTCTACAGGGTAAGTTAGTTTTAATTTCACCAACGAGGTCTATATTCCTTATACCTGTATTTTAATACAGGTCTAAAGTTAAACTTGGTTTAAAATCTTAAAAGACATTCAACCAGGTTTAACTTTAGACTTGATCAAACCCAGATTTAATACTGTTAAATATGGCAGACTTGCACGATACAGGTGCAATTGAAGGATGCCCGTTTGCGACAGTTACGGCAACGAGACAAAGGTACGCATGATGAGTGACACTGGATGTAGTAGTGCGGCGGTGAAGACGTCCTAGTCAAAGAAAGCCAACCGAAGGGGAAACAACACATCTGTGTGTTAATAGATGGGACAGCACGATCCTTTCCCATAGCAAAGATTGAGGTTGATACACCATACTTCGTGGGTGAAACTGAAAAGATGTGTATGCGAACACCAATCTACGACCTCGTCATAGGGAATGCTTTTGGCATCAGCAAGGAACCTAATCCCAACTGGCAGCGACAAGGTGGTGCGTAAATTGTAGGCCTACAGCACCGTCGGTTAGATCACTTGATCTAAAACTGAGAATTAAGGATGCGGTAGACATAACCCATTCATGGTCTTACCTGCAGCAGCCAGGGCTAACCCTGCAGTCGCGATAACCACGTTTGAACTCTGATTACCCATTATGCTGAAAATAATGAGTTTATTGTGATAACAATGTTTGGAAATAATACAATACGGCCAGTCATTCAGGAAAGAACATAAGAAATACTTATCTCGAGATTGTTTATACCTGTCTCTATTGTGCCTGTATTGATTTCATAATAAAAGGGCTTGGGTAACAATAGGTATATCTCTGCCTGTTACTGAAGACCAAGGTACATCAGCTGGGAAAACACTGCTTTCAATCTTCTGTCAGCCAAACTTAGATACCTAAGTCTATTTCAGTTGGCAGTGCTTTATACGAACTTATTTCTTTTTATAAATGTAACACTTCGCTCTTATAGCATGAGGCACGCTTATCAAGAGTAAGAGAAGATGGCGAGTGGTTCAACTTTAAACATTTGAAACGTACATAGCGAAAGGATGTTTTACGAATACCTTAATCTTAGCTGGGGCCAAAACAGAACTTTACTTTTAAACTTCGTTTGGTTTCTTACTATGTAAAGGCCACCTTTGTTATAGTGTTATTTTTTAATTCAAGTTCGTACCCGACGCCACAGGATGCATCGTCTGAGCTTAGTCTCAGAACTCCCGCTTACAGAGAAGTAAATAACTGGTGTCAAATTTATGATACTCTAGACTTAAATTGCATAGGACGTACCTGTCTACACTCAGGTCGTACCATTCTCTGACCCACGTTAGTTGACCTAATCAACCGCGAGTCACATTGCAGTTCATTTTCAGGCGTAATAACAGTACACACGACCTTAATCGGGAGCATTTACGAAAAAGAACATTTTGCCTCTCCAAAAGGGAAACATTGAAGAATATCCTTAAATGATTCAGAATTAAGTATTCACCAAGATGAGTTGAGAAATAACAATATGATTTTTTTCCTTTACTCAGATTGGGATGGTGGATACATGTACAGACATTTTCTTTCATTATCATGTTCGTATTTGGTTGAATTCGTAATTCCTGCAATTGGATTTCTATAAATAAACTCGTAGAAAACGATAATGGAATTAAATCTTTCATTTACATACACTCTGACTCAAAACGCACCACTTGCCATCAAAACAATCAGACCTAACAAATGTAAAGCACGCGGTTTCAATACATATTATGCAAAAACACTCATACAGTAAAAATTCCCGAATTTAGGACACCCCCCTTTCTCTTTCAGAGCTACTATTTACATTTCACTTTTAAAAACAGTCAGTCATGTTGGTCATTTTGCTTATACATGTATTGTTCGTTTTTTGACTTTGAAACTCGTACCCTAATCACACGTGTTGGCCAACCCAATCATTATCTCATCCGGCACGTTCAGCCAAGCCCATAAATAGCGACCACCTCATTTCAATCTGTAAAGTCACCATCACGCCTTCACGTGGTACAGACTGCGAGCGTTCCATAACGCGTAAGAAGCAGTCTGGTACGTAAGTCCTCTCCAACCTCATTTCTTTCCTTCAGTGTCATCATGTGAAACCGACTTGCCACTTGCCAGTGACGATTTCCGTGTTTGCCAAACGATGGATTAAAACGTAGTCACTGAATGAAATACCATGTTCAGTACTTACGTATTGAATTTCGAGTATCCGATATGTTAGTGTCTGCTGATGTGAGTCCTGCACAAAGGAAGAACTGTCGTAGAGGCCTAGCTACTGCCGTGGAGACCTAGCTATCAAGCGGCAGAAAAGGAATGAGATAAATACACCTCATTGGGGGAAATCCCATAGACTTAGGCCTACCTTCGCTGATTCTTCTGCCGCTAGGAGTCGTGTAGTGGAAAAATCTCACCTCAGCTTGAGAGAGTTATCAGTCCCGGCTTATCTAACCATTAAATTTTTAAAAAAAGATTCGGGTGAATGCCATTAAAATACGCTATTGTTGTACTCATGCTGTACTTAGTTAATTAGCTGGGAATAATATGAACATTATAGTCCGAGTTAAGAGTGATTCCATATAAAAACCAACAGGTAGAGTCTATACCCAAAATCACCGATTTTTTTGAAACTTAGCACATGAGTTTGGTTTGTTGAGATGTAGAAAAACCTCACTTTTTAAGAATTTTTATTCATTATTTTTCTTTTTATGACCTGTACCTCCATTTTGCAACAAAATTAGGCTTCGAAGTAGGCAAGTTTGAATGCATTTTACTAGCATGTGTGGTAAGGTCAAAACAAATAAATAATACGAATTGAAATGGAAGTGGCTGAATAATTTAATGGCATACCTTTTAAAATCCATTTTTAAATTTGTAAGTTTTGAATTTGTCGGTTATTTTTTAGGTTTTCACTGAAGCCATTTTCGGCCAAATTTGGCACTCTGTATCAGCCATAAAGCACCTTTCCTGAAATTGACTTTATAATAATTTGTTTAATCATTCCTAACCTGTTCATAATCTAAAATAAAAAATCTTGCCTCTAATGCGGTTTTTGCGTACGAAGCATTACACGAACTGCACTTCGTCCTTTTGCATGTTCTCAGTTGCCTCTGCTGCCAATAGGGGGCTCTTGGAACATATAATTAGCTTGCGAAGCACGACATAAAAACCTTGTTTTTTGGAGAAAAGGCAGACAGCATTATTAATTACAATTCTCTGAAAAGGCATTGATGATTATTGCTTACTACAAAAAATATGTAACGTAAATCAACTGCCATGCAACGTTCTAAATGATAGATGGCGCTGCTTTTGTTTACGCGGTGGAGACTGAAGACGCATCTAGAATAAGAGCAGTAAAAGGAGGACCTTGCTATGATTCAAGACTTTGCGAGATATTATTGTTCTGCATTTTAAATGAGAACACGTGGTTTTGGATAAATTTTAGAGAGGTTCTAGTGTTACTGAACTCACCCCTGCCTTGACTTGTCAATAGTCTTTGTAACTTTGGGTTCATATTGTAATGTCCCTGCTGGTTGCTGCAAATTTTAGTCGCCACCAGTCGCCAGAAATCTGGTGTTCCCCCCACACACCGGGCACCCTAACGCTGACTATTTCTGCCAGTGTGATCATCAGTGGTATAAAAAGGTACACATTCACAGTCAATAGAAAATAATCCACGAGAGACAATTTTATTAATGACTCATTCATGACAGATATGAAGTAAACAGAAGTAACGGTCTCGACTTCATATATCACACATCTTTGACTGGTATGCTACAAAACTAGGCTAAACGTTGAGCTCATTTACATGTGCCACTTCATTCAGTAAATCTGACGACATAACAGAATCTTCAGCAGAAATAGCATTGTCATAAACATTGCTGCAGACAACTTCGAAAAAATCCACCAATCTGCGATTCACTTAATATCACAGGTAAACACTTTCCCAGTGGGTTCTCGTAACGTTTTCTCCATTTTGGCACTTCCGAGGGTGAACGTTTTTACTTGACTTATCTCCTTCATCGAACATGTTTGTCAGAAAGTTCTTAACTTTTGCTGAAAATCTTGTTGACCTTTTACCTTTTTTCAATGCCTAACCTATTGCTTCAGCATTCGTCTCATCCAAATAGTACTCTGAGGCTGCCTCAAATGACGCTCCGGTTCTTGCATCTGAAAGCATTTCTGACCACTGTCGTGCGATGTGGTCATACATGGTTTCCCTCTGTAAATGTTCCTTGTGGTTACCCACATCCAAATGCTGACCTACAGTAGTTCTGCGTCTGTAGCAAAAACTTTCGAGTAGCCTTGCTGGGTACAAGGGAACTTTTGTTGAGGCTCTTCACTAGATACAATGCCAACCTTAACTCTTGGTGCTGAAAATCTGCCATGTCTAGAAATGTTAGTGTAGTTTAGAGAAATAGGTATCGCATTTTCTCAGTATTTGTAAGAACTTACCGTCACCTACAATGGAATGATTTCCACACGCGAATTCCTTGGGTGGAATAGTGGGAATTTGGGAATGTGCTTATACCAGGAACTGATTATTTTGGAAAAGACTTTGTTGCATTGACTGAACATGCATACAGTAAACATAACATCCCTTCACATGGCCACTGGAAAGTAATTCTTCTTTTAAATCCAGAAAATATATGATATTGCTACCTTCGGCTACAAAGTACTTTGCATGTTGTTTGGGTGGAGCGATCTTGCGATCACAGAGATCCTTTCCATTCTGACTTTCACTTAAGTCATATCTCGAAACAGAAATGCCGGTAAAATTTGACAAGGCTGCTACGTTCAGGAGGAGAGGTGTAGAGTGGTAACATCCAGCATTACCTGACTCTTCCATGACTGGTCCTGTTCAGTCAGAACTTCACCGACTCGGGGTAGTACGAGTCGGAACTCTGGCACAGGCCTTGCTTTGTGAGGTAGTTTACTGTATCTCAAATGTTCAGTGGTGTCTTTGACATAAGTCACTAAAGCACAAAGCTTTTTTGCAGAATAAACTCTAAAGGAACATGAAGGCCCATCGACATCGTCTGCCATTTTGTCTTTTTAAAATGCACTTGCTTCTCTCAACACCAGTCATTACAAATATCAATTCTTACTCGTTTAATCTTAAAGGCATTTATTTCCGTTTAAAAGTTCTACAGAGTGTTTAAATTAACCTGATAATGTAAAAACTAAAAGAATACAAGAGGGTTACACGTACATTTTTATATATCCACAAGCTTAACCTCAACTGTCTCCCTCAGTGGGCAAAGGTCATCGGGTTCAGTTTTGATACTAGTAGCGTAATAAACCCGGAAAACATCTTGTTTTCGTTTGAAAGAGCTTAGACTTGGTTTCTATAACTATTTAAAGCAGACTTCTTGCCTAAAAGTTTGTTCAAATGGTCTGTAAACTCTGCTCGTCGTTTCCAAATTATGAAAATAGACAGTTTTGCAAGACAATTTTCACTAAAGTGCAAAGTTGAGGCAAGATTTTTTAGTGCTCAGTCATCAATACTAACTCTTTAACTGTATGTTCAAAACGTGACATAAGGCTACAAGGTGTTTTATGGCAGTAAGAAGGTCACAAAAATGGCCACATAAATTAGCCCCAAAAAGTGGTCTGTGGATTATCTCCCCTGTCTAGCACAAAAGTGTCAGATTTTAATAAATAGTACAGAATTATGCACAGTATACGTTGGTTATTTCAGTCACCAAAATATAGCTTTTGATCTATTTTGTATGTTACTCATTTTTTTGCTGAAAACATGCGATTTTTGAGACGGCTAATATGCCCAATTGTGCTAATTTGTGTTATCATGCTCTAGCGGCGAAATTAGGGGTCATTGAGTGCACAAAATTTGGCATTTGGGTTTATGTTAGGATACCTACTCATGTACAAAAAATGAAGTTGTTTCAAATTTTGACGTATAGACTGATTTTTGAAAATCTACTGGCTTTTATATGGACTGTCTCTTAATTAGTTATACGACGCCAGAAATATCTGACATAGACAGTGCGCATGCGCAGCAAGCAGCTTCCCTACTCACGGGTGAGAAACAACATGACCGCCGGTCCTCTTACATCGGATCGACTCACCCAAAACATGACCCCCGGGGACTGAAACCGCAATGGCAAACAATTTTAAGATTTATCATCGATTGGCCTACAAAGATCATACAATGGAGCTATATACGTATGCATATGCAGGTCTTGTGCCAATTAATCCAACGAAATCTTTTGTGCGCTACAGGACACTTTGCTTTGTAACAAGCGGCGCTTTTGAGTTTTAACCACAAAGCAACCACGTTGCACGCTTTTGAGCTAAATAATTATAACTTTATCCAAAATGAATATTGTTTTCCCCAAAATGACGTTTTAGTCAAGAAAAAAAACTTGAAACGGGCGTTCTGGTTCTGGGGTGAGGCATCATAACTAGCCTTTGTGGGGCAAAGCAGTATACTAAATATACAGCTTGGCGCCGATGTGGGTAAAACACTGCACATGTAAAATTTTCACCGATTTAGTGTTATTAACGACACTCTTCCTAGAGAAAACTAAATTGTTTATCGGCGCTCGCCGGGAAAATTTGTCGTTCTGTCGTTATTCTGCTTGAGATGCCTTCTTTTAGGTCAGCTAACATTGACCAGTTCATTTTTTCACCGATTCTTCAGTCAACTTTTCATCTCTGGCGAGGTTGCGTACATCGCAAAACAAGTTATCGGAACTGATTTCATTTCGTCATAAGTTTCTAGTAGTTTAATACCAGCAAACCGAATTGCAGAACAAAGCGGTGCTGCTGCGAAGTTGAGTCATCATCTTCCGAAAGATGTCGCAAAATTTAAGGAAATGGCGCGTGCTCATGTCACGAGCGCGACAAACTAATAGGCAAACAAATGATGATCATTAGATTGTTTTTCACTTGCAACCTGCAAGGTGAGTGTTGATTGACTCCTAGATTTTGCATGCGCCTGCTCCGCTCGCTAGCTCTACATGTTGATATAAGTTTCACGTGACGAGGTGACGAGCACAACTATACCCTGGTTGTGGGAAATTTCGGGGATGTAACGGAGCTCAATAACGCAGTGTTTCCAAGTTTTATTTTGGCGAGTCTTTTCACAGCTAGCTGACCGGTTACGTCATAACCCGCAGTATCATACCTGGGAGTATATATTGGATCATACAAAGGCCTTGATAACTACTTTTTGTCCGGCGGTCATGTTCAGTCCCCGGCGGTCCTGTTTTGTGGTGGGGCGGTCATGTTTTTAGGTGCGTCAGTTTCATTTTCTGGTGCGGCGGTCCCATTTGATCCCCGGAGGTCCTGTTTTGGGTGATTCAGTCCGATTTAGAGGACCGGCGGTCATGTTATTTCTCACCCGCGCCACTGAAATACGCAGAATTGTGAGTCGACCAAGACCCTTTTGTAACGTTGACGTCATACTCATGCTGGCGCCCCCAGTGGAGGACATGAGACGTCACTAATCGAGTCCATGAGCCATAGCCCCTAGTGTTTTCAGTACTACGCAGCTCATGGTCTATGGGCGGTGCACCGAGGGGTGGGGGGAGCTGAGGGGCTATACAGTAGCCCTGCACTTTTTCAGTGCTGCGCCGCCCATGGTACAACACAATAGTACATGTAGCTTAGATTAACTTTCGTCATAATTTAGGGTAACCTGGTTCCCGGGCCTCACAAGCTGACGTCACGGATTGCTTGTGAAGGCCCAGGTACAGGGCACTAGAACGATGGTTTTCATTGGCTGTCAGCTGGCAATTGTTCAGGTCGCTAGGTGTCGCGAGAGTAAAAGTTATTTTACGACTGGGTCGAGGTAGCTGTTTATATGTTGTGATATTACCAATAAACTGTAGTAAAATCATGTAATTATCGATTTCTTACTAGGAAAATAAACCTGAATTAACAATGGCTTCACTCTTTTCACTTGGCATTTTTTTCAGTTTCATTATTTGAACGCTTTTTATGAATTGAAAACGTCCTGAAATCCTGGTAGACTTCCCTGCTGTAAGATGTAAGATCTTACAGCAGGGGATGACACAGGATTTCGAGTTAGGGGGTAGGGGTAAGGGCAGAGTATTTTGCACGTCAAACATTTGCACCCTCAAGCTGCTAAATGGAATCTGGGAGAATTTTAGGCAGGCCCGGCCATGGTCCCCTTGCCGCCCCGACCCCTACCCCCTATCCGTCTCTGTACAGTGTTACAGTAGATACTGCTGGCACCCAATTTCCACCACTTCGCAGCCTACACAGTATTCATCCCCTAGAACACCACAACTTTCGACCCTCCAGGTAGCCACGATTCTCAAGATACACCCCTCACCTCTTTGACATACTATTTTTTTCTTCCCAATTTCCCTTTTTAAGGTGGGACCCCACACGACTTGAGGGCCCTAAGCCATTCAGATCACCTTGGGTATATTCGGGGCCTCAAATTTCTCATTGGAGGTGAATTTAACCTGCGTGATCTTCAAACTTAGTGGAGAATGATTGGCCATAAAGTTCGAGCATGCACTGAAAACATTAACTTCCAATGGCATCCAGAACACCTCGGGTGTTTTTGTAACCTCAGATTTCACCTAATAGGTGAATGCTCTCTGCAGGTTGACTAGTTTAACTAGAAGTATACAGAATGCTGTTGGTGGTGGTGGTGTTGATCAGGCTTCTGCAGCAAAACTATTTAATTTGCTAGGAGATTAATTGAGGAGGCAGATCAAGCTGCATACGAATCAAGTGAGCATCATTGTTTGCGTATTGTAGTTTTGGCCTTGTAAATATATTGAATGAGTACTAGTAATATGATAGCCTCTTTTTAACACAGTGTAATTTGAACTGTTGAACCGATGCCTATTAAAGGCATCAGCATGTCACCTTTACCTTTACCTTGAGATCCCTCTACTGTGAGTAACAATCATTTTCAGGTTATTTCTACTTGCATGACTAGGTGTTCATTGTTGTCACATTTATTGCATGAGTTAATAGAGAACTTACGGATGACTGGTTACTGAATAATGAATCTTAAAAAACTATTTGAAAATGATACCATGCCGGGGTCCCTCGTTTTGCATGACCAAAACTCACCTGTGTGAATTTCAGCGTGATATTGTTTACGAATATGTGTGGTATTTGATATCCTGTAACGGGCCATATTCGATAGCTTTGTATTCTTTTGTTTAACATTTCAATGAATGATGTGTATTACAGGTGAAAACACATGTACATTGCAGGAGCAACAATATTTGGGTACAATCAAAGTTTGACACATCATTTCACTTGGAGTGTATGATAAAGGCAAACTTCACGTGACAAGAGATGGCCGAATCAATGGGAGTTGGGTCCTCTACCATGTCACGTCGACTGAAGTGTGAAATAATTTCATTTCCACTGTTCAAGAATTGACACTGTCTCCTGACTAATGCTTAAGCTGCTACCAATTTCATGGTCAGGGCTTTTAAGAGACAGTCCATATAAAAACCAGTAGATTTTCAAAAATCAGTCAAAACGTCAAAATTTCATTTTTTGTACATGGGTAGGTATCCTAACATAAACCCAAATGCCAAATTTTGTGCACTCAATGACCCCTAATTTCGCCGCTGGAGCATGATAACACAAGTTGGCACAATTGGGCATATTAGCGGTCTCAAAAATCGCAGGTTTTCAGCAACAAAAATGAGTAACATACAAAATAGATCAAAAGCTATATTTTGGTGGCAAAAATAACCAACGTGTGCTGTACATAATTCTGTGCCATTTATTAAAATCTGACAGTTTTGTGCCAGACAGGGGAGATATTCCACATACCACTTTTTGGGGCTAATTTTAGTGTCCATTTTTGTGACCTTCTTACTGCCATAAAACACCTTGTGGCTTTATGTGACGTTATGAACGTACAGTTAAAGGGTTAGTCTTAATGACTGAGCAATAAAAAATCTTGCCTCAACTTTGCACCTTATTGAAAATTGTCTTGCAAAACTGTCTATTTTCATAGTTTGGAAATGACGAGCAGAGTTTACAGACCATTTGAATAAAGTTTTAGGCAAGAAGTCTGCTTTAAATAGTTATAGAAACCAAGTCTAAACTCTTCCAAATGAAAACAAGATGTTTTCCGGGTTTATTTACGTGGCTAGTATCAAAACTGAACCCGATGACCTTTGCCCACTGAGGGAGTCAGTTGAGGTTAAGCTTGAGGATATATTAAAAATGTACGTGTAACCTTCTTGTAGTCTTTCATTTATTTTACATTATCAGGTTAATTTAAACACTCTGTAGAAATTTTAAATGGAAATAATTGCCTTTAAGATTAAACGAGTGAGGATTGATATTTGTAATGACTGGTTTTGGAAGAAGCAAGTGCATTTTGAAAAGAAAAAATGGCGGACGATGTCGATGGGCCTTCATGTTCCTTTAGAGTTTATTCTGCAAACAATCCGATCACAAAAGCTTTGTGCTTTAGAGAGTTATGTCAAAGACACCACTGAACATTTGAGATACAGGAAACTACCTCACAAAGCAAGGCCTGTGCCAGAGTACGCACTCGTACTACCCAGAGTCGGTGAATTTCTGACTGAAAAGGACCAGTCATGGAAGAGTCAGGTAATGCTGGATGTTACCACTCTGCTCCTCTCCTCCTGAACGTAGCAGCCTTGTCAAATTCTACCGGCATTTCTGTTTCGAGATATGACGTTAGTGAAAGTCAGAATGGAAAGGATCTCTGTGATCGCAAGATTGCTCCACTCAAACAACACGCAAAGTATTTTGTAGCCGAAGGTAACAATATCATAAACTTTCTGGATTTGAAAGAAGCATTACTTTCCAGTGGCCGTGTGAAGGGATGTTATGTGTATGCATGTTCAGTCAATGCAACAAAGTCTTTTCCAAAATACTCAGTTCCTGGTATAAGCACATTCCCAAATTCCCACTATTCCACCCAAGGAATTCGCGTGTGGAAATCATTCCATGTAGGTGACGATAAGTTCTTACAAATACTGAGAAAATGGGAAACCTATTTCTCTAAAATACACTAACATCTCTAGACATGGCGGATTTTCAACACCAAGAGTTAAGGTTGGCATTGTATCTAGTGAAGAGCCTCAACAAAAGTTCCCTTGTACCCAGCAAGGTTACTCGAAATTTTTTGCTACAGACGCAGAACTAGGTCAGCATTTGGATGTGGGTAACCACACTGAACATTTACAGAGGGAAACCACGTATGACCACATCGCACGACAGTGGTCAGAAATGCTCTCAGATGCAAGAACCGGAGCGTCATTTGAGGCAGCCTCAGAGTACTATTTGGATGAGACGAATGCTGAAGCAATAGGTTAGGCATTGAAAAAAGGTAAAAGGTCAACAAGATTTTCAGCAAAGGTTAAGAACTTTCTGACGAACATATTCGATGAAGGAGATAAGTCAGGTAAAAACCTTCACCCTCGGAAGTGCCAAAATGGAGAAAACATTACGAGAACCCACTGGTAAAGTGTTTACCTGTGATATTAAGTGAATCGCAGATTGGTGGATTTTTTCGAGGTTGTCTGCAGCAATGTTTATGACGATGCAATTTCTGCTGAAGATGCTGTTATATCGTCAGATTTACTGAATGAAGTGGTAAATGAGCTCAACGTTTAGCCTAGTTTTGTAGCATACCAGTCAAAGATGTGTGATATATGAAGTCGAGACCGTTACTTCTGTTTACTTCATGTCTGTCATGAATGAGTCATTAATAAAATTGTCTCTCGTGAATTATTTTCTATTGACTGTGAATGTGTACCTTTTTATACCACTGATGATCACACTGACAGAAATATTCAGCGTTAGGGTGCCCGGTGTGTGGAGGGAACACCAGATTTCTGGCGACTGGTGGCGACTAAAATTTGTAGCAACCAGCAGGAACATTACAATATGAACCCAAAGTTACAATGACTATTGACAAGTTGAAGGATTTTTGCACTGAACACTAGGGGGCCATATCCACCTTGGGTGCCTTCCTTTGCCTGTGGCACGAACAAGGCAGATAGAAAACAAGGCAGGGGTGAGTTCAGTAACACTAGAACCTCTCTAAAATTTATCCAAAACCACGTGTTCTCATTTAAAATGCAGGGCAATATCTCGCGAAGTCTTGAATTATAGCAAGGTCCTCGTGTTACTGCTCTTATTCTAGATGCGTCTTCAGTCTCTACGTAAACAAAAACAGCGCCATCTATCATTTAGAACCACGCATGCCAGTTGATTTACGTTACATATTTTATGTAATAAGCAATAATCATCAATGCCGTTTTCATAGAATGGTAATTAATAATGCTGTCTGACTTTCTCCAAAATACAAGGTTTTTATGTCGTGTTTCGCAAGCTAATTATATGTTCCAAGAGCCCCCTGTTGGCAGCAGAGGCAACTGAGAACATGCAAAAGGACGAAGAGCAGTTCGTGTAATGCTTCGTACGCAAAAACTACATTAGAGGCAAGATTTTTTATTTTAGATTATGAACAGGTTAGGAATGACTAAACAAATTATTATAAAGTCAATTTCAGGAAAGATGCGTTATGGCTGCTACAGAGTGCCAAATTTGGCCGAAAATGGCTTCAGTGAAAACCTAAAAAATAGCCGTTTTTGCCTCACAAATTCAAAACGTACAAATTTAAAAATGGATTTTGAAAGTTAAATTATTCAGCCATTGCCCTTTCAATTCGTATTATTCATTTATTTTGTCCTTACCACACATGCTAGTAAAATGCATTCAAACATGCCTACTTCGACGCCCCAGTTTTGTTGCATAATGGAGGTACAGGTCATAAAAAGAAAAATAATGAATGAAAATTCTTAAAAAGTGAGGTTTTTCTACATCTCAACAAACCAAACTCATGTGCTAAGTTTCAAAAAAATCGGTAATTTGGGGTATAGACTCTACGTGTTGGTTTTTATATGGAGTCACTCTTAATTAGTGGCGATTAATGCACTTGTATCATTTTGTGGTATAGTTAAGAATCTTTTAAAGATTGGTAAATCTCATCCATGGCATAGGTGGATCGAGCGGGGGGTGCTACAACCTCCAACTGACAACTACGCAGGAAGTCTTAAAAAGTACTTCCCCATATTTTTTGTTCGCACCCATTTTCGAACTATTACGGACTTACTTTCTTTGGGTAATGTGATTATGATTACCTGCTGTCAGAGGGGGCCAGGCCCCCCTAAGTCCACCTATGCAGAGGTTGCGACGCGACTCAAACGTCTTGATACCGTTGTTTAACAGTGTCTTTCACAAATAGGCCCTAGCGGAGTGTTAAGAGTTGTCCCTAATGGAGGGTCTTGCGGCAACAAAAACCTATCCAGTTGAATTGATTTGAATTTAGAGCTTTAAAATTACGTCTTGAAATCGTTTTGAAGCTAACAACAGACACAGAGAAAAAAATTCAATTCGCCAATGAGATTACTATGTTTCATTTACACAATTTCTGACCAAGAATCATCATTTCTCGAAAATCACACCCTAAATGGTGTGATCATGGCAAAAGTATCCTTTTTGGCAAAAATGGCTGAAAAACAAACCAAGACCACGTAACACATTACATACTGGTTTACCAAATACAGTACCCATTCATGCGTTTCTTTTTAAAGGCGAAGGCAACCTTTTTCCATGTCATTTTGAGCTAAAATAAGGTTGGTTGGTTATCCAAGACATATTTTTCAATTAATTACAGCTTTTCGTAATTTTATTAATTACTCGTCCGCTTTTCCGGAAGTGACGTTGTAGGAGGCAAGCGCTTCCCGCCACTTGGTTTTGCGTTGAGCTTACTGTGTGAATCTGTTCTATTCTACTTTTGTTTTGCGCTATTTTTCACCAATTGTCGCCACCACTTTCCATCGGCGAGTATTCTGCGGCAAGATAGGTTAGTAGAGAACTCAACTGCGTTGGATTTAGGGATTGTTTAGTGTGTTGTAAGCTGAAAATGGCTGGAGTCGGTGACCCGTATCACAGTGACAGTAGTGTGAGTGACGGAGACCTTGTTCACAGCAGTGGTGACGAGGAATTTTTTCACGGACATTCAGTGGGTGGGTACATGTTTGAGCCCGAGTACAACGAGGCAGAGTACACACAGGCACAGGCAGCTGTTGAGAGAAACGAGGCGGCTACTGAAGACAGACGTGGTGACACATCTTGGTGCAAATGCACTGTGTGCGTTGTTATGCCTACCTCAATTGAATGCTTGTGCTGTTCCGAGTTCCACATCAATTATCTTTTTGGTCTCTTCCTCCATTAGAGTGTATGTGGTATACTTGGCGGACCGCCCTGGTGAGTCAGACAAGTTCTCCTTCTCCATGAATTCCGCCACCAACTCGAGATGTTGTGACATGTATGCGTCATTGACAACTGGTATTAAATAGGAATTCTGAATGTTGTTGAATGTTGTTTTCGAAAAAAAACTTGACTTTTCCAAAGTCCATCATTGTCTTCACCGACTGAAACGTGTTTCCAGTGAAGAGCACACCACTGGACATGGTTAAGTGGACCTCCGGCATACCACGGACAGAGGAACAACTGTCCCACTTGCCAGAGTGTCCCGTGACACACTCCCACTGGATGGTGACCTGAGCACCCAAACTGCTTACATTGTGTCGTGTGACTCCCTCGCCACACACCTGGCACCTTCTAAATAGCTCCAACACTTTAGACAAGTCCACAATAAACTTATCAAAGTTTGGCTCACCGATCTGTTCACTGGACGACGAACTGTCCTCTTCACTGGGTGTCGAACTGGGCCTGTAATCACTCCCACTACTCAATATCGCTGCAGGGCTGCTTAGAGGCTCTGGGCTGGAGAAAACAGCACAGGGCGAATCACTACTGGTTCCAGGAATTGCACGCTCTGGGGTACGTTCGGAGGCACGGGTGACAGTAGATGAAGTGCCTCCACTGGCTCCAGTCACTGTACTGGCCACAGCTCGCGAGGCTTCTCGCTTCAAAAACGCACTTCTCGGGGGTGGCGACGGGGCACTGCCGGGAATCAACACAGACGGAATGGCATCCTTCTTCAAGCGTTGTTTCGCGGGGACCTTCATCAGTTCAGCGTACAAATCCCTTTCGTAATCGGACGGCAGAAAGTGCTTGCCACACACACGGTAATTCTCCACTGCTTTGTACGTTGCGTGGACGGGTAACGCTGCGTTCTTCACACGAACGAGCCAAGTACGGCGAAGTGTGTCATCCATCGGAAAGCGATGCAAAGGCACTCCCAAAGCGCGCGTGAGCCGATAATTACTACATCCCGGTACGCAGCAACAGTGTGGCATGTTGACTGACTAGTAAATGAAAGCGAACGACGACGGAACTTAACACAACCGAGATAGAACAATGACTGACTCGGCAGCTCTCACAGTCAGACTATGTGAAAAGAAATTGGCGGGAAGCGCTTGCCTCCTAAAACGTCACTTCCGGAAAAGCGGACGAATAATTAATTAAATTACGAAAAGCTGTAATTAAGTGAAAAATATGTCTTGGATAACCAACCAACCTTATTTTAGCTCAAAATGACATGGAAAAAGGTTGCCTTCGCCTTTAAGCATGTGTACCAAGATATTCCATATCCCCCGCTCTCTCTTTTCCAGTGGCCATTTTTTGTCTTCTAGTCTGTTTTTCGCTTCTGTCCCTCTATCAACCAAACTACTCTAAGGATGATTATGAAAACTGGCATATAGGTTGTCACTATGAGGACAGCTGAGAATGATTTTCTGACGACTTCAAGTACTGTGGTGCCTGCTAGTGGCAATTTTGTTAGTTTTTGTGCCCATGGCTTTATCTCCTTAACGCTATGCAGGTTCTGTACTAAATTTAGGTAGTGTGTTTATATGAAGTCGACAACAAACTACGACGGCTTTCGGACGGATCGGACTGTCAGTGTGCCCCCTAGTGGCAATTTTTATTTTAATATGTTTACCTCTTTATCTTTAAATGTCCGCAACGGATGTTCATGAATTTTTGCGCATGGGCATCGATTAGTGGTATGACACTAGTTCCAGCAATTTCATTTTTTCTCATTTGCCTCTGTTTCTTTGAAGTTCCTTGATGGATTTTTATGAAATTTCGTAAATAGCGTTCTATTAAAGAAGCGAGGACGTGTTCCCATTTTGTTATGAGTTCGACGTATTTTGCGCCATCTAGTGGCAATTTTTATTGTTTTCTTGTCTATTTTTGGCGTCTGCCTCTCTATGAACCCAACAAACCACTCTAAGGATGTTTGTGAAAATTATCACATATGTTCTTAATGTGAAGAGGATGGTTGACGGTGTTTTTCTGATGATTTCACCTACTGTGGCAGTTTTGTTTTTTGCAGGCATAGCTGTGTTCTTCTAAAGCCACTGCAGGATCTTTATGAATTTTAGCAAGTGTATTTATATGAAGTCGACTACGGACGATGATAATGACTTTCAGATGAATGTGACCAATGATGTGCCCCATGGTGACAATTTCGCTTTCTTTCTCTGTTTCTCTGAAGTTCCTTGACAGATTTTTATAAAATTAGATAAATAGCTTTCGATTAAAGATCCTAGAAGCAATCCATTTGCGGAGCATTTGTGGGTGCATTTCAACGCTCTGCGTTGCTCTCGTTCATTTTTAAAGGCCTCTAATATTGCAAATGCCTACAATTTTTCAAAACTTTGTTTGGTGATAGCAATGGTACAAAACTTGAAAATGAGAAAGCAATGGTTTGGGTATACTAATGTTCTATGCGAAAAGCAGAAAATAAAATGTCATTTGTGTGCCATCTTGTGTCCTAAATTAGTGAGATTTCACCGTATCCAAATGTTGTATGACGGTTTCTTGACTATCATATGATTTTCGCTAACTTCTGTCGCGTACACAACGTATACCGTCCCGTCATATGACAAATGTGACAGGGGCTTAAGTCAGCTATAATTTCACCTCATGGTTATTCGCTTAAAGGTATTTAGTGAGTCACGAATGATCAAGTTTCAACTATAATTTCTGATAAAAGATAGTAGCCCCTATGACACAGAGTGCCTTATGTAAATGTTCTTACATGAGGTGCCACAAATGTTCGTTGCGAATGTGCATATCACATTTTTAATATTAAATACTAACTGTTCAGAAGCATGGCTATATTTTTCCAGCCTTATATCTACTATAAGTACTTTTGTTATAGATGCTGAAATAAACAGTGACACTTGGTTCCTGGTGTACAGTGTATGGGAAAGCATTCTATAACAACTAATCTACAACTGCCTTGATTGCTTTCGAAAAGCGGTAATGAAGTAAGCTGTGCCCTCGCGAGTTAGATGTGACCACGGTGCATTCATGGAAATGTTCTGTGGTCTGGACGGAAAAAGTGAGCACACTCAGAGTATAGAAAGCCTGTGGCGAGATATGTGGCGTCATGGTTCTTTTTTTTAGAAGAGAAACGTATTTTGGATCCAGATGATCAACCGTCCTTCTGGTGCTTGCACTATGTGTTTTTATCCAAAATTAATCAATCATTGAAAGCCTTCCAAGGTCAATGGAACCACTATGGTTTGTGAACAGATAAGGGATAGTCATCATACAAGCTGTTCGTTCAGCAAGTGCTGGCACCGCCGTACAGCAATCTCACTGCTGTACAAGAGCTGTTTGAAAAACATATCTACAAATGCTGAGCTACATACCCAAGAAGGAATAGCTCGAGATTGTTCTCCATGTCCCCTCTCAAGTAACAACCTATCTCCGCTTGACGAACTTGAATCTTCACTATACATTAGAGAAACTCACAGCTTAAAAGTGTATCAGAAAACACTGCGATTTGTAAAATCTATTACAAATTCATATTCATAGGCGAGGTGCTTGTGTTAATTTACCAGTTAAAATGGTCTTTCACAAGCTAGCAACTTGTAATCTGTTATACTAGAGTTTCTGCATTGGGTGGGAAGGATTCATTAAGTTGTTAGTTTGTTCTGTCAATTCCTTCCTGTGTATGTTTGACGTTGTAATTTGTGGGATTCTACTCTCGACTGGCTTTCAATGTGATTTTAAAGCCTTGATATTTCTGGTTATAACTGAATTGCTGTTCAAAGACCTGTGACTATGATAAAGTTTCTATTAGAAGCCTGGGCATTAATAAATTTCCGACATGATCTTGATTGGGTGTTTTTAATTACTAGGCCAAACCTACGATGACAAATAGAAAACATCCTCTTTATCAATCGTCCCGAAGGACGTGTCAGAAAAGGCCCGCCAGAAAGTGACGCTAGAGGCGTTCCATAGACCGTGTAGACCGTACGTATTCTAAACGATACCGCTTTTCAGCTAGAGGCCTGAACGGTCATTTTTAATCGCCAGGCTCAGTTCTTTACCAGATGTCATGACGTAAACACCAGTATCATGCTGACTGAATATCTTAAAGTAAACACGCATGGACTCAAAACTGTAGTCAACATATAAAAATTCCATAGCAGCGATTTGCCCAAATCGTTCGTAAAAGTACACGTGATAATTTTTTCAACTTTAATAATGCGACTTTTACAACCTAAATCGCTTGCATAATGCTGTCATTGTATGTTCCCCGTTATTTGCGGGGTGTGCGGCCATAAAGTGTTGTTTGATCTATCGTAAACTAAACCTGGTAATATACATGTTCTTGGCCTATGAAATTAAATTGTATGCAAAAAAGCTAAGCTAGTATCATTTTTACCCTAGTTAAGAAATACCAGGAAAACCCACTGATGTAGTTGGGTTCTCGTTATTCTAACTCTTTTGACCGTGAAAGATCAGTATTGACCTGCTAGTCATGTGATTCAACGCCGTTGTCATCTGGAGATGTAACCAAACGGGAGGTTTTTGCCAACAGACACTGCAAGTCGGAGTTGTGAGGAACGTTGCTAATATAGCATAGGCTGGTAGTGTACGACTCAGACCCCAAGCAATATTTCTGACACCGTGTGCTGGGCTACGTAGCGCATACCCGAAGGCTTTAGCTCAGTTGAAGTCACGTGCTTTTAGTGCGGGCGGAGAGAAATCTTCGAACAGTGAATTCTATCCCATTATTTGAGAATTCAAGCACCCTCGCCAACTAAACGTTTCGTGACTTGATTCATTACAGCTCAACTCCCGTTTTGACCGTGCGCCGGTATTCCTAACGTGCAATTTTCAGCTAGAGTCTTGATAGAGTTGAGGTCATGTTTTAGTCGACAGGCTCGGTCCTTTGTCCGACGTCACGACATAAACGGCAGTATAATGCTGAATGGATACATTCACGCACGGACTCAAAACTGTTATCAACAAATAAAATCCCATCGCAGCGAGTTGCCCAACCTTAATCGCATTTTTGGAAAGAAGGATTCTACACTAACTTCACGAGGAGCTCAATTCCAGTAGCCTAATACGTTAAAAATGATCAGTTTTTGTCCTGGTTATTTCAGTTCACTTCAGCCAGTAATTTATTGACGGAAGACATCACTAATGCAATAATTGCCTTGTATAACACACATGAGCTTAGGTGAACTTTCGTGCTATCAAGAGTGGACGACGACTCCGGTTTTTCTTGTTGATGTAGAGAAGCAATGTCCAACATCAAGATACCGCTGAACGGCCCGAAGTCCTCAGATATGATTCTGCCAGGTAACTTATAAGGTGTCGGGTATCAGTCAAAGAGTATATTGCGAAACATTCTGCGCTCATTACCAAGATTTTGCGTAGGTTTTCTTGTCAAAAATTTGCCTTTTAATTGGTCTATGGAACGCTCTTTTAGCTTGACATGCAGTTTTGTCAGACAAACTTTCAGAGACTTTCGGAATGTTTTGCCTTCACATTTCTTACGTAGCATAATATTTGAATTATAAAAGAACTTCTGTATGTTGTATTTAGTCTAGACGCATATTTTAGTAAAAGTTGGGAACAAGACTTTTTCACACAATCAAGGCATGGCGAATTCAACCAACCCTGTTCCCAAGCCGAATTTTGCATTTTTGACCATCTAATTAGCATAAACAAAATGGCGGCCAAATTGTCAAGTTAAGATGTATTTTTGCAATAGAAATCACAATATACCATTTAAAATGGTGAAAAGTCTCACCTGTACACTTCTTGTAAATACTTCTTGAGCAATAGATCACTTATGAAAACTAAAAAATGCATTTCTAAAAACTAATTATGCAAATTAGGTGCCGCCATTACCATACAATGTAATTTGAGTCTTAAGTTTGTGCTCCTGCAGGCTAACTTGAAAAATGAGGTGTTAATACTTATATTTTCATGGTCAACAAACATGCTAAAGACATTTTTGGAGCAATTTATTTCATATTTATTGGGTTATAAATGTATACTTACAGAATGTGGAAAAAATAGTCGTTAATCTGCAATGCTCGTTAAGCAAGGTGACACTATTTTGACGGAATATACAAATGTTCACATTATCCCGTTATCTTCCATTCATAAAAAACAATTTAGTTATTGTTATTGATGACATTAGATTCTCTGTTGCATGAATTGTTTTCAGGCATGTTGAACACAGTTTTAGCGTTCCCTTTTTGGTACTTTTTAACATGCCTGAAGCCAGGCATATCAAACTGTTTGCATGCAAGGAATCTGATCATGAATGTGCTGCTGGTATGTGCATAATGACATACATCGAAATCCAGATTTCTTTCATCTGCATTATCTACTGTTGCGTTGTTTCTGACATGCACACAATACCATCTCTAGGCAGCTATCCGGGATTTTACTCTGTGTCATCAACATGGGCTGCAAGCATAAGTTTGTGTGTGTGTCCCTCCCATATCAGGAGGGTGCTGGGAGCTCAGGTATGGAGCAATGATCATTTTGCCACACCTTGACCTGATAGTGCACTATCATCAGATGGAAACGGCAGGCAATATGCGTTGGGGGGAAGGACTTCTGGGTTCATGGGCTTGGAGAATAGTAAATGGCGTGCTACATCTACAGGTCTGTTCTGGTCGTGTTGTATATTCTGCAGACAAATACTTCTGAAGCCATCGTAATTTTCTCAGTGAGTTCACCAATGCAGAGGTTCTTAAGCAATCTGTGATGGTCTAGGAACAGCTTCCATGATGATTGTTTCATGTGATTGGCAAAGTACGAGTTGGTGCCAAACCCGGTGACGGCATGAAAAGCAAACAAGGATGTTGCTGAGTCTCGTAGTAGTTTGTTGAAAAGTGCTTCAATAGGTATATATGACATCAGTCAGATATGCTCACATTGCATTTGTTGGAAGTGCGATACCAGAAGCAGTAGAACATCGGGTGTCCCTGGAAAACACGGCTGACTGTGGACAGCATGCAGTACCAGTCTTGCATCTGCTTCGTCATGTGTGAATTTCAGAGTCCTCAAATCAGTCATATCCTTAGATGATTTGACTTCCAGCTCATCTTTGAACCTCCTGCAACCATAACCTCTTTATCTTCAGGTGTCTACAAACACAGTTCCTCTGACAAGAAATGTGCTAGGTCTGCTTTATTCTCAGCCGAAAATTTGACCAGTTTTGAGGAAGAGGTACATCACGGCCTTCCAAAAATCACCTGATTTGCCGTGTTCCTTTACTGCGCTGTTTTCTTGTTGTGTCCTTCATTGTTTCTTGTCTGTATCTGTCAAATACAATATCAATTTTATGATATCGAAATCCTGTTTTTAGCACTGTTTTCATGAATGCATCAGCCAGATTTTCGAAGGTCACATCACCATCAGGCTTCCCAAGAGTTACCAGCAATGCTTCAATATCAATAATGAGGCAAGCGGACGTGTCATGAAGCTGAATTGTTTCAGGACAGTCGATGTGGTAGCTATTAATACTTCGACAAGTGAAGATTTATATCCAGTGCGCAATGTGCCACTCGTTTCTGCAAGACAACATGGACTGGAAGAAGCTCGCCTTTGAGCACAGACGCCAAATCAACTGGCCGACCCGCCTCATAAGCCGTAGCTAGACAGCCAAGTACATCTCTGTCTGCCTTAAGAACTATTTTCTTATCTTTATCTTTATCTTTGGTTTGTTTCACCACATCATATAAGTTGGCAAATGTTGGGGCATTATTTTTGCGCATAGGTGCATGAATTGACATGTCTGAATTATCGCATTGCTCAATGATAATCTGTCTTGAACAAATTTCTTAATTTTTTTGTGTCCAAGTTCCTTGGTATGCAAAAGTGACTCTTGGATTGGTGCTGTTGCTCTAGGTCTTTTGTTGAAAGGGTTTGTAGCAGCTAAGGCCTTACGGACGAGAAGACCTTCAATTCATGGAAAGTGTAAAAAAGGGAACTCTCGACATTATTTTCGCACAGTTTCCTGGCTTTCGTGGCTTCGTTGTGAAACTATGTACTCCCACAGCGGTAAGTTTGTTCAGCTATATGATATCTCAGATGCAATGAGAGTGTCCACCTCCATAGAGCTGACGTGGTTTTGGTATTACCGATGATGCCACCTCCGTTTTGCCTGTCCCATTTACCCATTGGTCAGAACCTACCTGACAGAGCATATGAGGAGATCGCTTGACTATAAAATTTCCTGATTGAACGTCTGACCAAACAGACTGTGGAAGCTGATGCATCTCGACTAAAAAGACCGCACCCCACTCGGGCATAATTCGGCGGGGCAGCATGAGAGTAAATGCCAAATAGAGATGCAGTTCCAAAAATGCCATCCCGTTGAGAGCATGTGTACTTTAACAGTATTGGAACCATGTCCTTGTAACTCTACCAGAAGCTGAAATTCACATCATCAGACCTAATGTTGACAAAATGCCCAGGAGTTTCCTGAACTTATCCTGACTGAGAAATGTTATCAATTCCGGAATTTTCTGTGGATCATCATCTGCAGACATACTGGAAATACAAGCATGACAGTCGCTTCAGCAATGAATGAGAGAAGGATTGGCACCAGGAGATTCCACAGAGCTTGCAAAGACAGTTTGTGTGCCCTCATACTGTAGCTTTGCTGTACGACTTTCCACTGAGGACCAGTTCCATAGGTCGTGACCAAGTACTGCACTCTCTATACACACCTCAGCTATTCCGGAATCATTCTTGTGATCTTCTGTGGCCTACACGAAGAACCACTAAACGAGGTACTCTATTAACATATTTTGGTATTCTGGGACCGACCACGTAAGCTCCATTAATCTGCAGCAGAGTGCTTGGTCGACTTTGAGGACGGTATGTTCCTGTCCAAAATGGGACGTTATGGCCATGCATCTCTTTACAACAGTATCTAAAAGTCATGTTGTTATGTTTACAATACTTTTATGTCTTATGTAAATAGTGAGATGTTCGCAAAAAAGCATTGATAATTATGATTTCTAGTTTAATTTTCAGGCTTTATTAATGAGCATAAATTGTAACTTAGTGAAGATGAAATAAAAAGCTTCACATGTGTCATAATGATTTTTCTAGACCTTCAAAACATAGGTATAGACACTTTATTTGTCATGTTTGCCTGCAAATTGATAAAGTTACACCAATATTTGAATTTTTCGGTAATGGCGGAAGCTAATTAGCATACTTGGGGAATTTAATGACGTTCATTAATATGTTCTCAAAATTAAGTGATCTAAACACACTTATACTATGTTTTTGTAGCACAAATTTCCTAATTATTCGTCACATATTGTACTCCTGGTCCCACGAATGTTTCTGATCTTGTTGATTTGGCGGCCATTTTGTTTATGCAAATTAAATGGTCAAAAACTCAAAATCCAGCTTGGGAACAGGCATAATCGAAATCAGCACACCATAATTATGCTAAAAAGTTAGGTTCTCCACTTTTACTAAAAAAATGCCTCTAACATGCACATTTTTCAGAAATGCGTCTAGACTAATTCCCGTAAGCTGTACGGTGAAATATTCAGATTCCAAAGCGACAGAAACCTGCCATTTATATTATGTCATTAAATCCACAACATAGAATCCTTTGCGTGTTCTTCGATTCCATGTAGTATGGAGATTATTTCTTTTCAGTTGTCTCCATTATAATGGAGGCGCTCGGCGGACTCACAAAGTCAGAAAGGGCACTTGACTAAATTCTGACGTTGTTTGTTCAAAAATTTAAATTGCCTGAAGTAAGTGTTGAAATTATAGATTTTTCGCTATGTATTGCGGACGGACTACTATTATTTTGTAAGGCTGTTTTTTGTAAGTCGGCATTTTCATTCGGGCGAGTATTTTGATAGTTCCGCATTGTGTCGCGTATTCACTTTTCATCTGCAAAATCTCGTTAATCTTTAATATGGCGCAGTCACTCAGAAGATTATTTTATCCTTTTTTGAAGTAAACCGTCGAATTCACATGCGCGCACCCAGCCTAAATCATAGGGGGGGGGGTCGAATTTTTCGATATGGGGACCTTTTACTGAAAGAAATAAACGAGGACTAAAAAAACGGGGCCACTTGATTCAGGCCCACGAAATGTGCATCCGCGCCGACTTCCCGTGGATTTTGTGGACATTTGTCTCGCTTACTAGGACTTTTTGTTTCACTGAGGCGGACCTTTTGCCCCCCCCCCCCCCCCGTCCTGGGCGCGCCCATGATTCAGGTGATTCAAGTCTCTATGTAACCGTAGTTAGGGTGACTTTGATGTAAGTCGGGTAAAACCGCTCTACTACCACGATTTTTCCAGTTGGTGACAGTTTATTAAAAAAGTTGCCAAGGCTTTTCATATTTTCCGAATCAATGTAAAACTTGCAGAATATATCCGACGCGTTGTTTTTATTGTGGCATCTTGCTGAGTTACAGTTATCAGAGGACAGTTTCATAGCCGGAAGACAACGACCCGTTGGCGTCTTTCTTTCCTCACGAAAACAACATTTTTTTCATAAGGACTTGCATATCTTTTTCACAGCATTTTCTAATGCGAAATATATTTCCTTTCTTACATGTTGCTAGTAAACGATTCAACATTACTGTTGCGTTATGTATGTCACTGAATGAAACAGCAACCGACATGCAACTCGACACAGAGGTGTGCACATTTGGGGCTCAGGCAATTCAGAATATAGGATACAATAAAACCTTTATCTTCTGAAACAGGTCCAAACACATTTTGTGAAGCTGTGTTTACTTTCCCAAGCCAACTGGCACAGTTATATGACTACGATGCAGGGTTCACAGAGAACTGCTTTCACTGGCCTTGCAGCTTCGAAAGTCCTACTGTGTGTGAAGGACACCCATGCTTTACACTTACCGTCCGCAAAATTCTAAGCCACTATGGGAACTAGTTACCCCTCTAAACCCAAGTCCATACAAAGACCATTATGATAATAAAGACGACGTTTGCAAATCACTGAAAGAACATTATATTTTCAGTTACAGACAGGGTAGCTTATCAACCCCTTGCCCCCGGGTAGAGAACACTTGTTGCGCAAAGAGCCCCTACCATTTTGTCAACTCACATTCACCTCGCACTGGACTGCGGGCGTTGTAATGCAAGTAGGTCTTGCGTTGCGTGGTAATGTTTTCAAGCGTGTGGTAACGTGTAACAGGCCTAGGGAAGCAACGAATTTAGTGATACAGTGAGAGAACTTGTCAGGATTTCTTCCGAATGCTTATGACTAAACAAATGTATCATTTGATCTCAGTGCTGAAGCCAAAATATATTTACAATATGTCGTAATATATTGTTATTTGAACAAAGAGTGTTATGTGCACATCGAAAATGTGTTGCTAAGCCTCCGATTCATTGAAAAATAGCTGCTCATTTTTTCCGTCACCCATAAATATCTTGCATGCTCTGCCCTGCAATCTTCTCTAAAGTCAATCGAAACTTAAATGAACATAGGATGATGGGTCATTTCAAGTACGTACTCTCCACACTAGCTGCTTCTTTGATTCACCGCCTTGCCACAGGGGCTGAATATTTGGTCAAGTTGCTTTTTTAAACGATCAGTCCAGAGCAGCAGAACGAATTGACAAAACTAAATATTGCTTCTTAGGTCACAATTCGCAGTCTCTAAAGTTGCTTATGGCGATGTCGTCTTCATTTGTTCTTCGAGGTCACGTTAGAGGCAATCTTGGTCGCACATGCAGCACAAATAACCACGGTACCCACCGCCACTCCACCGGCAATCACTAAGGCCGCTGCTCCTAAAAAGAAAATGGTAGAAACGTGTTTGAACCACGCCAAATCTTGTATTGGCATCCTGTTTTTTAAAATTTGCTCACCTACCTAACTTAAAGATAGTCTTCATTTTGCTCGTACAGCTATAGGAATGAGTTGTAATTTACAATCTAGTGTATACTGTAATTGTCTTCTGTTGCTATATTTTTTCCATTTCTGTTCATAACAACTGAGATGAAGTTTCCTTTCATTTGACATCAAGTATGTTTGAATAACGTGGCTATTGAGATTCGAAGATTTTCACTGAAGCGAACCAGAAAGGATATCTTTTAAAAACGTTTTAAATTTGGGGTTGCAAAACCAGGACTGCAAGTATTCTCCTCTGGCTATCCGCAAAGGCGTTTTCAATAACAGCGTCTTTTTCTCGTCAATCACAATTCAGCTCTTATCTCATTAGTCTTAGATCGTTATCAGTTCTTTTCTCCTACGCACGTTAATCAACAGGACAGGAGACGTGAATGCCTGTTGTTATAATTCATGAAAGGAAAATCATGAGCACGCATGCTCAGACGGCTTTTATTGATTCTACTAATGACTGGGAAATTGAGATTTGAGTCATTAATTTATCACATTTCAAATTTTAACAATTGGGATTCAAATCAATTCGTGCTCGTGATCACACAATTAGTATATAGTAGGCGCCTTCTTACGCCATTTCATGGTATTCTCGAGCGAAATCCTCGCTGGACCCCTGCGTGTCTAGAGAACACGCGGTTACCTTTCCGTAGCACGCGTTTTGTCACTGGTTGATGTAGCCTAGGCAGCCATTGGTTAGCTTGACAACAATGAAAGAGAATGGAGGACTGTGAATGATTTTTAGCCTTGATGCAAGTGAAAAGACAGCAAATATTTCCTTTCTGCAGTAATGTTTAATAGCCGTGTGCTTGAAGCACATACAATGTACAAACATCTGGCCGATTCAACCGGTGTGTTATTCATACTGTGTGGATACAACGGGACAACAACGGGACAGCAAAGTAAATAAAAGTCAGCGGCAGTAGAAAAATTCACTCCGAAAAGGCACAACCACAACTTAGTCCGATTCACATTTCTTTAACACGAATGCACAGACCACAAACTATATCCACATATACGTTTCCCCTTTCAATCAAGCCAGTTTGTTTATGTAAAGCACCAGGTGTTGAGAATTTGACCAGCCAATCAGTAACGCCCGTGTACAAAAATTTCCCCGAGGAAAATTAAATGATACCCCCCGTATTCTCTACCCGGCCCTAGCGGACATGCAGGGAACCAGCGAGGAGTCGAATCTAGCACGACGGCAACTACCTGTCGATGCTTAAGCGATTTTTGTAGTGTTTTCAAAAATATTTTTACATGTACACGTTAACGTCTTTCTAAAGGTTATTCTGCGTTTACCTGGGTTTTGTGCACGAATAAAATGCCCTATTACCAAGGGGTACTTACTCAACACGAAAATTAATATTTGTTCGAGAGAAAAGAACAACACCGTTTATGAGAAATGAGATAGGATCAATGAGAAAATGGGGTTAGTAAGAGTTGAATCTCTGTTGATGACAAAAGAACTACCGCCTGTAAGCAAGGAATTGCGTTGAGAAAAGGACGCAGTTAGTCGGGAATCTTCCGTAAGCACCGTGACGGAAAAAGACTGGCAGCCCTGAAATATCGTTTCACGCGTACATGTACAAGTTTACTCGTCTTGGAGGCTGACAAAGTTTGACAAGAACCTGGACAGAAATCTATCGATGTCAAATAAAACTTAGACGGAGGCTTCAAGTAACTTAGTGGTCTTTATTTCGCCAAAATTCGTGGAAATGGTTCTAGATGGGTAACAAGTACCCAATGAGAGCCAATTTAAGCTTCAGGTTTAATTTGATTGACATTTACACTAATATTTGTTGAGAACTAGTTTGCACATTATCAGGTTTGCTTTAGATTTCAACAGACAGTTACTAAATGAAATCCGGCTATCATTTTCGTGCTTTCAGTTTCTGTAAAGTACAAAACGGCAACAAGAACATCGGTCTCCTCCTGCCATTATTGCTGCCATACTGGGATATCTACGCACTTCAAAACACGAATAAAGAAAAGATCTCCATGATAGCAAGTAGCAGCATATATTAAAGAAAACAACGGTTTTAAGACTTGACATGTTTCGGTGTCATTTATTCAACGCCATCTTCAGAAGTGAGAATACAGTGGCCACCTAGCTAGGCCCAGCAACAAGTAATGAAGCACAGATAAAGTCAGTTACAGGGAGTGACAATGAACTAGACCAACAATGACAACCTGTGGTGTGTCAGTTGCCTATTGAGATTGGGCTTGCACCAACTGATGTGTAAAGCATCACGAATTTTAAGCTCCTTTGTTGTTACTGCCTGTTCTATTTCTGCAAAGTCATTGAAAGAGCACTGCTGATGACAATGATTGGAGCTCTGTAGGTGAATATTTACATGTGAATTTCTGTCAGAATTTAGATGTTCCTTGGTCCTGGTTTTCAAATGGCGAACAGTTTCGCCTATATAACTGGAGCCACATCCAGCACAGATAAATTTGTATACGACCATGGACCGTAGACCCATAGAAATTTTGTCCTTAGGGTTAAATAAATTCAACAGTTTTAGAGACATGAATGTTAATATAACTCTTAAGTTCACACAGTGATCATTCAACGCTCACTCTCTGCCCATATGTAAGGAACTTCGCCTCCCTCTAGTTCAAGACATCTTTAAAATCTCAACTGCAAAATTTTACTACAAATTCCTCAATAATCAGCTTCCTAAATATTTTTACACTAACAACTTCTTTAGTAAACCCATCCAATATAAGCCAACCAGACACATTAAAACTACTACATACCTGAATCAATACTAAGCTACATGTACAATACCGACAATACAACCCAAAATTTTAATTCCTCCGTCCTACAAATTGTCATCAAGAGCCTGTATTAAATTTCAGATTCCTCGACTTAAAAACAACGAAATACCAGTCTCTGCTCTAAATATAATAAAAACACATTCTTTGCAAGCATTATCCAGGTTCTTAACCAATTTTATTATTAGCAACTACGATCCAGTTTGTCATATTTCCAATTGCTTCATATGTAGCAGTATATAATTGTATTCTCAAAATCTCCTGAGCTGTGCCAGTTTACTTCTTGGTTCCTGGCGTGTCGGTCGTTTTCAGCGCTAATTCACTGTTTTTTTAAGTATTCCCATGTTTTTGCATTTCCATTTTGTTTATCTTGTACAGGGGACCTTCTTATTAGCGGTCAATAACCTTTAGAAGGCCTCCTAATTGAAATCAAACTTTAATCAATGTATTATTATTATGTAATGTAAGCGTTCTCTCTCTCTCTCTCTCTCTCTCTCTCCCTCCCTCCTTCCCTCCCTCCCTCTCTCTCTCTCTCTCCAATTTGTTGAGAGAAGGACAGCTGCAGAGGTTTTTACGCAAAATTAAGAATGATGGTCGTTTAGATACTGAAACGTACAACTATCTGTATCCACAAGGTTCACAGCCAGGTACATTGTATGGCCTACCAAACAGACAGATGATTCCATCCCTCCATTTAGACCTATTGTGTCATCTGTGAATACTTTCAATTACAATCTTGCCAAGTACCTACGTAAGCTACTCAAACCACATAAAAATGAGGACTACACAGCAGGTGATACATTCTCTTTTGTTTCAGAGGTTAGGGGTCAACTTCTCAGGAATCGCTTCATGGCTTCTTTTGATATTGCGAGTCTGTTTACTAACCTACCTGTGGACGAATAAAGATTACTGGAACTGAGCTCATGGAGCTATTCAAATTTGCAACCAGCAAAACCCATTTTGTATTTAATGGGGAGGTTTTAACCAAATTGATGGTATAGCAATGGGTTCACCTTTGGCTCCCATACTAGCTGGCATGTTTTTAGGTCACCACGAGAAAACATGGATTGAGACATACACTGGTCCTCAAGTCTATTTCTATCGACGATAGGCCTATGTAGATGATGTGTTTTGTATACTGAAAATCAGCAGTCAGCCCAGGAATTTTTGGTGTATTTAAACTCGAGGCATCCTGACTTGAAATTCAGTGTAGAGTTGGAGGTCAATAACATTTGCCATTTCTGGACGTGTTAGTGGCATAGCGCTCAATCGTCGTGAGAGACCGTCCGGAGTTGGTATATGGTGCAATTCAGGACGGTCTGGGGTCTACAGAAACCGCAGTTCAACTGTGAGTCTACACAAATGTGATAAAACAGAGTAGTTCTACTTGCTGCGTCAGCTGTTGGTATGCATATCTCTTTTAGGACACACAATGTGTGACTGGGCAAAGCGTTTTCAAAATAATGTGGATAAGTCAGTGGAGTGTGAGACCCCTGAGGTCCCTGTCAAGTCCTCACGACAATTTTACGTTATGGGAGCGTGAGGGTACCTCAGTGATAACATTGATATTTCAGAAGAAAACCTACACAGGACTGTACACTTGTTTTCATAGCTTCACATCCTTTGTTTATAAAGTAGGTCTCATTAAAACTCTTAATATACAGGGTATATCGCATTAACAACACTTGGGCGAGATTTGATTCTAATATTAAAGAACTTACAACGAATTTGCAAAAGAATGGCTATCCCCTAGAATTAGTCAATAGGGTACCGAAAGCAAGACTCCAACGTAACTTTGATGATGTTCATCCTGTAGACAAAACTAACTACAAGTACTTTAAAATACCCTATGTTGGGTTTTACGCCAAGATTGCTCAACGAAAACTCAACAAATTGGTGAATGATTACTGTGTGAACTTAAGAGTTGTATTAACATTCAAGTCTCTAAATCTGTCGAATTTATTTAACCCTAAGGACAAAATTTCTATGGGTCTACGGTCCAAGGTAGTATACAAATTTATCTGTGCTGGATGTGGCTCCAATTATATAGGCGAAACTGTTCGCCATTTGAAAACCATTACCAAGGAACATCTAAATTCTGACAGAAATTCACATGTAAATATTCACCTACAGAGCTCCAATCATTGTTATCGGCAATGCTCTTTCAATGACGTTGCAGTAATAGACCAGGGCAATAACAACAAAGGAGATTAAAATTCGTGAGTATTTACACATCAGTTTGTGCAAGCCCAATCTTATAGGCAACTGACACACCACAGGTTGTCATTGTTGGTCTAGTTCATTGTCACTCCCTGTAGCTGACTGTATCTGTGCTTCATTACTTGTTGCTGGGCCTAACTAGGTGGCCACTGTATTCTCACTTCTGAAGATGGCGTTGAATAAATGACACCGAAACATGTCAAGTCTTAAAACCGTTGTTGTTTTCTTAAATAAGGAAAAGCTTTGTGCCGTTCACTTGTCAGGGGTCCCCCGAAAGAAAGAGGAACGCCCGCTGCTACGTGTACGTGGATATGAGCTTTGGTATAGGTACAACCATTATTTCAAGAAAATATGCACAAACAGGCGCCGATGAAAATCGTTGCAAGATATTTACACTAAAGTTTCAGTTATTACTTTGGGCCTCTGACAAAACTTTTAGCCAACCAACATAGGAGCAGCGTAGTCGATATTGCACAGTCTCTATCAAGATCTAAAGATCGGATACGAGATTATAAGTACTATTTTGGGATATTTCGTACCAGAAATGACGAGAACCCTACTTCCGCGCAGTTTGACTACACTTGAAAGAATTGTAGAGTCCACTCAGTAGGTACTAGGGTTTTAAAACAACTTTGAATACTCTAACATGTTAGTGTGTGGCAATGGTTTTGCTTGGAACTAAGATTTTTTCTCATTCCAGGAATCACAAAGTTTGTTTTGCAAGCTATGAAAGATCGGGGAAATGCATAACTCTAATTAATAGAACAAAAATTGTCGAATTTTGGCTTCAACCGAAGTCAAGTGTGTGCTAATCCAGCACAGCATATAGAGAATTTTTTAATACAATGAACTGTCCAAGTAGGAGACCTATTTTGATTGATTTAATTTAAACACGATTGTTGCTAAATAAGTTGTGTACAGAGCAAGGCTGTGTGTAAAGGAGCGGGAGGATGTTCCCGATGCTTATACTTTAGAATATTTTGTGAACATTGTGTGTCCAGGTTCGCAAATACAATTTAAATAAATTAATTGCCTTAGGTCATATAAAGATACATGTACGCCTATGGTTGTTTGTTCTTGCATACTGTTTTTTCCTCAAACTGAAAACAGAATGCATACTCGACAAAGACAACGCATGGTGCACGTAAAGAGCATTCTTTTAGAGATTGTAAGAGCTCATTTTCGAGGGGAGGGTGTAGAAGTTTTTCTATGGCCGTTAGACCACTTGACCTAAAACTGAGAAAGTGAGGATGGGGTAGACACTGGCCAGTTCATGGTCTAACTCCAGCAGTTATGGTTGCCCCTACAGCAGCGATGGTAATGGTTGCACTTTTCACAAAATCCATTATGCTGAAAAAAATTGCAGTTATTGTGATAACATTTTTAGTCTGGGCTATTTTTTGTTGAATCAAAACTCTTCGACATCCGTCTAGCCGAGCTAATCATTTTTGGAAATTTGTTGTATCCATATTTTAATCATCAATGATGTCTCCTAGACAAAGGTTTGAATCGCACAGACTATCCTATTCAAATGGTTTTAATAGGGTACCTTACACAAATCATAACTTCCCAGTCTGGCTTTCCAGTATTTACAGACTCCATGTGAGCACAGAATCTGTATTCACATGTGCAGGGTGATCACGTGGTACTGAGCAACGAAAACGATTCATGGGGTTCTGGATTCCATAAGGGACGCCGTCATTACTAATTAGGCTGGTCCAACTCTAAGAAAAAGTCACATAGATTGATAGCAAGGTGTTCCATCGAAATTGGAAGCCTTGAGTAAAATAGATACCCGGAGTCGAAGACAGGCTCCTCCTCCTTCAAAACAGCCAATCAGTCCGAAAAATAAGAATTCTGACCTTTAAAACATGAACCCCGATCTTCAAAACAGGAACCCTGGGGATCGGACAGGAAACTCTGACTATTTCTCAAATTTTCTGAGACGATGTCAGTAGGCTCAATTGTGTTAAAGCCTCTACAAGTACTTACAAGCAAACTCCTGCATAGATCCAAAACAAGTCGAAATCGATCGTACAGTCGACATTCAATTGGATCACTGGGCCCGAAGCGCCAAACAAATCGACAACTTTCGGGCAAGCTATAAGCGCTTACATTAAAAAAACGGAAAATTCCAACCGTATAACATCTATAAAAAACCATACCTGCGTCTAACAAAATATTTACTAAGGCAGCTGAAAAATCTCGATTTGAATCCGGTAAATTGTTCACCACAATAGCACACGCCATTTTTGTTCACTCTGTCGGGTACATTACACACGTCCGCAAGTAGAACAGGCTCTTAAGAATCAACACTTTTTTCGTTAGAGATAGGTCATAAGTTGTCTAAGATTCTCATATAGTAAAGCAACATATCACAACTACTTAAAGTAGGAACATTATTTTTTCATCAGTCGAAATGTGAAATTGTTACATGTCGTATGAACACAAAGCAGCTTAAAGGTATGAAGGTACTATTTTCGTGAGATAATGTTTCACAGAAATTGCGACAGTGGTGTTTCGGTCCCCGGGTATCTTGTCCGATCTCTGTTTTTTTGTTTTATAGTTGGGGATTCGTCTTTTTCGGACCGGTTAGCTGTTTTGAAGATGCTGGAATTTGTTTTCGATTATTTATATGTTTTAAACCGGGGTCCCAGTTTCGATGGAACACCTTGGATACAAGTAGTCGGTCTGCTCTAAGAACAGTTTCGAAACAACCACAAAGCATTAGCTTTGAGCTACTTGAGGCAGTACCGAGGAAGGTGAGGGAATTGGTGATGGACAGGGGATGAAATTCGTAGCGACCGAGGCGAAATTGTCCTCACAGAAGGCACAGGCACATTCACGCTCCGGTAGGCGAGGACCGTGCCTTTTGGTACGTCTTCTATTGAGCATCCACACTTGAACATCAATTTCTAATTTATAAAAGACCATTCACAATCTCTGGGCATACTGGGTCATCACATAAATATCAGTCCAGTATAAAAGCTAAAGACATATGTAGATTATTACGTCATCGCTGCATTTTTGATGTTCCGTTTACTAAAAAATACAAATTTCTTCTTAGACAGCTCCGCAGCGTTAGTTACATGTATTCCGTGCTTCATTGAATCTTATTATTGTTTTTACAACAATAGACAAGTGACGTAATTGGTTGACCCAAAAAAACGCACCCACCGAGATTGTTACGCTCATACGGCACACAGGCCACTCACTGTCAAACCTCATCCTCCCCCCGGAAGGTGGGATGTTAATCACTCAAAGTCTTCTTCAGTCATCCTGCCGCCCTAGCCTCATTCGCGAGTATAGGACAAGATATGCCATACAATGCGCATCGATTGTCTGGATTGGTGGCTTGTTGCCTGTTTACCATAAAACTGTCGTTATTCAAGTTCACTGATACGTGCTTGAAGGTGTTAGGCCTATCTGATAAGAGCCGTGAGTGGAGTGGAGTGCCCGCAAAATAATGAAAACTGCGGTCAACTTGAACGTTAATCGGCTGTAGTCGCCAAAGCAGTTCAATTCGCCACGTCTGCTAATTTAGTTATTGATATCGACTATGAATAAAGCATTTGCTGGCGTAGTTTTGCAACCGCCGGTGTCACCTCATCTGCCCCAACCACACAGCCAAAGACTGATAGAGGGATTTATTGCAATCTCACCCGAGCCGTTATCAACGCCTAAGAAGAAGTCTGATACGTAATTAAGTCCTTTACTTAAATCATGTCTCATTTGTTTCTTACGTTTCGTTCAGGCTCTGAACTGATCACCCCACAAGGGTAGTTTAATAAGGATACAAATGCCCAGTTTGTTTACACAACTGGTAACATGACCCAGGGTGATGACACCATCTGTATGCCAGGCCACTCGGACAATGCTGTTCATACAATGGAACTATTCATGGATATGTAGGCCTATCTTTGGCAAATATGAGTCGACTTTTATAAAAAATATACAGTGTGATTGACATAATCTAAATTTCTAACTTTCAAAACTAAATGAGAGAAATGCAACAGTTGAAATAACCGAATGCTGCAGGTACATCCACTCACGTCGGAAAGTCAAACGGCTAATCACTGCCGTAAACCAAAGTGAAGTTGAAACGTAAACAAACCGCTGCATACTTGTAATGTGGCCATCCGCAGTAACCTTCCCCAACTTGCGGACGCAGGGCTTCAGACTCTGAGCGTAATGTTCGGCGTCAAAAGTGAAACCGATTTGTCATTTGAATGTCGATGTCCGTGTAATTTGCGTAACGATCGATGACTGAAAACGTAGTCACTGACTCAGAAATACCATGTTTAGCACTTACGTATTGAGTCGTGAGTATCTGATGTCAGTCTCTGCTGACGCGAGTCCTCCACAAACAAACAAAGAACAATTAACTGTAGCCTGTCGCGGAGGCCTAGCTACTCAGGGTGGGGAAAATCCCAAGCGGACTTACCTTAATCCTTGATTATTTTGCCGCTAGGAGTCATGCAGCGTAAAATAATATCAGCTCAGCCTCACAGGAAGACTCATGGTTGTCTGTTCCGGTATAAGTAACTGTTCCGTTGAAAAGAATCGAGTAAATACTATCACCATACACAATTTTTTTTCATTCTACACTTAGTCCTTAAATTAGAGTCCAGCTACACTGCATATAAATATCAAATTTGCCGTTGTGTTCTACATGACGGAGACAAGTTTTTATTATTGCCATGCTAACAGTACAGTCAACTGGATTTATAACCTTCACACTGTATTCGAAAAAATACGACTCGAATTGGTGTGAAATTAAGAATTTTCCTTGATGCGAGGCAGGCAGTTTCTCAATTTTCGAGTCGATTCTCAAGTAAATATTTTTTGAAACATTTTTTCAGTCATACAAACAGACAATGAAAATCAGCAATAAAAGTAAACTGGGATGAACACTAACAATTTTAATAGTGTCGGCTTTCCCAGTCTCTAACATTCATCCAGAACCACATAATATTTTCAGTCTTCTGTTAAAAAGAATCATAGAGGTCCATCGACTGTTGAAAACTGCTGTTGCATTTTTTGGAAAATAAATTTCTCAATTTTGTATCATTCAAGTATTTCGGTGTAAATTATAATTTGAAACACGATAAGCGTTTGACAAATCTTTGGCAGTATTTGTTGTTCTGGCGCAGTGTCAGCGAACAGTCGAGAGAAACACAGGTGATTCTACGTACAGCATAATTCTTTTATTCGTGTGCCGTCAGTACATAGACAAACCCGTAAACTGAAATAAACAAAATCCTGAGTCACTACTACGAAATATGATACAAGCACAGGCAGTGACAATATATACAAAACCGTTATTTACATCAACGAAGAAAATGTACAAGTAACGAAATGATGGCTACATCAGATAAACTGAATCTTATATGAAAATACTATGTACAAAAACGAACCTAATTCATACACAATTCTGCCGTGAGACCGCGACGCAAACTAGATATCAAGTCACGCTAAACTTTTACGATAATATGAGCTAGAAACAGACTGGTTTGTGAATTGCAATCTAAAGGTCGCAGCGAACAACGCCCAAACCCTAGACACGAACCACAAAGGACGAAATACGGCGAAGTAATTAAAGCGAANACGAAACCAATGACATGCATACACTGCACACAGATAGATACGAAATACGAAATACGAATGAATGGAACTGGCGGGTAAAACGCTTTTAAATGTCAGTACCACGTGACAAGTTCACAATCTGGGGGGTACTTGAAAATGAGTACAACAGGAAACAATACTTAATATACACAGGCAATATGAATGATTGCGTCTGCAGTAACATTACTCCCCCCGAGAAAGCGGAGAAAACTTCGCTGACCAAACACAATCAGATACTGCAGACACAATCAAAGAGGACAACCCAACAAAATACACGTGATATCACAGTTACTAATCTTCAGAACAAATCAAAAGAACCGATTTATTTACAGGGCGCCAAAAGGTTGACGTCAATGTTTTAACATGACAGCTCCTTACGAGACCATTTTGATCAGTCACTAAGTCTGTCACACGATCCATCTTCCAGTCACCGGGGAAGGCCTTCCTCCTTGATGAGTACAACATCATTCACTCTCATATTGCGACTTGGAACTTGCCACTTTCGACGACATTGCAATGTAGTCAAATACTCTTTTCTCCATCTTGTCCAAAAGAGATTCGCCAAGTATTGGGCGCGCCTCCAACGCTTACGTAAATAAACGTCTTCTCGCTGAAACTTTCCAGGTGGAGGGAGCAATATCAGTGTCTTAAAAGTAAGAATGTTGCTCGGTGATAACGGATCCAAATCGTCGGGGTCACTAGATACAGTTGTAAGGGGTCTTGAATTCACTATGGCCTCCGCCTCACACAATACTGTATGCAGAACGTAATCATTTAAGCGATCACATTCGCGCAATGTGGATGATAACACTTTCCGAACAGTGCGAATTTGACGTTCCCAAAGACCACCGAAGTTACTAGCAGTTGGCGGGTTGAACGACCAGTCAATATTTTCTGTCAACAAGTACCTCTGAATACGTTCCTGGTCCATTTCATCTATGGCTGCTCGTAACTCACGATCGGCTCCCACGAAGTTCGTTCCGTTGTCACTGAATATGGTATGAACTGGCCCTCGTCTGGCCAAAAATCGGCGCAGAGCATTAATGAAGCAGTCAGTCTCAAGGCTTTTAACCACTTCTAAATGTATGGCTCGGCTAGAGAAACAAGTAAACATAACACCGTATCGCTTATACACCTTTCTACCTTCTTTAACTTGGAACGGACCTAACAAATCTGTGCCTGTTTACGTAAAAGGTGCTTGTGGAATAGTGCGTTCAACAGGCAAATTGGCCATCTTTTGATCACATTCTTGACCACGTAGACGACGGCAAGTCACACATCTGTTAATAACTCTACGAACAGCAGCGTTGGCGGCAACAATCCAGAACTTCTCTCGTAAGGTTGAAAGAACATGATTCCGACCAGCGTGAGCCAAGCGCTCATGATAATGGCGAACAACAAGCGTTGTAACGTGTCTAGGCAGTACGATGGGATGCTTCATACCATCCTCTAGCAAAGTTTTACCGAGACGACCGCCAACACGTAACAAACCTCTGTCCAAGAAAGGGTCCAGCGTGATCAGCGGTGTACTTTTCTTGGCTCTACCGTTACCTTAGAGCCTTTCAAAATCATCTCTGAAGTATTGTCTCTGAGTAAATTTTAACACATTGGCTTCCGCTTCATGCAACTCCTCAACCGCAAGTGGTGCTGACAACCAACTCTGGTCACTGGTGTCTCCATCTCTTTTTCGTTGCACCAACCATTTCTACTGAAGACAGCTACAGCTTTCTTTAACGGCAACCATTTAGAATAGTAATCAATCAATCGTTGCAAACCGCTAACACCTTCATTAGAACTCGTCGCATTCACAAAAGTCGGAGAACCGGCAGCTTCATCACTAGGCACTGGAAACGCGCTTGGCTGAGGATAATAACAGTCACCAAACAACAAGAAATTGGGACCATTAAACCAACTATCGTGACAGAGAAACTTCTCAGCATCTAAACCGCGTGACGCACAATCAGCTGGGTTAAATTCAGAACGCACATACCTCCACTGTGAAGGGTTGCTGAAGTCTAATATTTGCTGTACCCTGTTGGCGACGAAAACCGGGAACCTATTACTGCGACTGTGCACATAATACAGAACCGTCATAGAATCTGTGTGGAAGACCGATTTTGCCGGATCCAGGTCGAGTTCGTTGCACAGCATTCTCCCAATCTGTACGGACACTGTAGCGGCTGTAAGTTCCAGCTTGGGAATCGTCATTCGTCTGAGAGGCGCGACCCTGGCTTTACCTAATAATAGAGAACAGTGAACAATACCATCATCGTTAACAATACGTAAATAAGCACAACACCCGTAACCGTCACTGCTTGCATCCGAAAACACGTGCAACTGCTGAAGAACGACGTTACTGAATTCTTGTGGGACGTAACAACGCCGAATGTTGACTTCCTCCATACGGGGTAATTCTGAAAGCCACTTCTGCCATCGTGCATGGTAAACTTCTGGAATCTCATCATCCCAATGTAGACCGTCTTCTTTACACAAGTCTTGCAACAGCTTCTTTGCTTGAAGCACAAATGGTGCTAAGAAACCGAGAGGGTCATAAAGCGAAGCAGTAGTGGATAAGATTGCCCTTCTGGTCATGTCCTTTGGTCTTATCTTTATGGAGAAACCAAGATAATCCGATGACATCTTCCATTGAATGCCCAAAGCACGCTCTGTCGGCAAGCATTCGTAGTCCAAAGTTTTAGCTTGTAGTTCCTTGGACCTTTCTTCAACAGGGATGGAGTCTAGTAGCGCACGACTGTTACTGGCGAATTTTGTCAAGTGGAACCCTCCACTCAAGCACGCTTTGCAAAGATCTTTCACCAACCGAATAGCCTGCTCGTCACTGTTAACAGCCTTCAAGCAGTCGTCAACGTAAAAGTTTCGTTGGATCGTGGTTGCTACATCAGGATCGCAATTTTCGGCAGTTTTTCTGAGGGCGAAGTTAGACACACTAGGGGACGATGAAGCGCCGAAAAGATGTACCGTCATTCGGTAGTCCTCCAATCTGGTCTGTAAGTCACCGTCAGGCCACCAAACGAATCTTAGAAAATCTCGTTGGCATTCAGGTACCTTTACTTGGTAAAACATGGTCTCGATGTCTGCTGAAAACGCTATTTGTCCACCACGAAATCTTGTCAAAACACCGATGACTGAGTTGGTAAGATTTGGACCTTGAATCAACTGATCGTTTAAGGACGTGCCTTGAAACTTGGCTGCACAGTCGAACACCACCCTCAACTTTTTCTTCTGCGGATGGTACACACCATGGTGCGGGAGGTACCAAGTAAAACCTTTGCGACCTTGAACTTCCTTAGCTGGCACTTTCTCTGCATAACCCTTAGTTAAAAGATTGTCGATAAATGTCTTGTACTCGTTGTAGTACAAACTGTCTCCCATCATCTTTTTTCTTTGGTATGATGCTCTGTGGACAGCTTGTGATCTGTTGTAATTCATTACAATATTCTGATTTCTGAAAGGAAGTGGGATCTCAAAGTGGCCGTCGACATTCTTCACGCATTGGTTGGCACGATCCATGAACTCCAAGTCCTCTCTAGAGTGGCCCTTCTCATTCGGGTGCGAGCCAGCGATACAGTCCTTGAAGTCCATAGCAAGCGTGTTGATAACGTGTCCAGGATCCAGAAACGGAATTTCCTTCACAGAACAGGATTCAACAACTTGAATGCGATTACAGTACGTCATGTAGGCACCAAGAGGATTGTCGGAAATATGCACGACACCGTTGACTGTCCATCCGTGACGCAAGCGAACGGCAAATGGTCCATCACCTTCAGTAGGAACCACCTGTAACGGCTGAAGCGCAGAGGGGCAACTTGAACCTATAAGCAAACCAATGTAAATATTTGGCATTAATGGAGGAATATTTTGAGCAACCTCACGAAGATAATTGACTTTTTCGAGAACCTCCGGCGTAGGGATATGGCGAGTGTCCACTGGTATCTGCTCACGAGAGTAAGCTTTCTGGATCGTCAAAGGATTATGGCCGTTCATGTCAGTAACTTCCAGATCTTTTATAACCGTAGTATTCACATAATTGCGCCCGTGCATGGTGTGGAGATCGAGGGCAACTTCGTGACCTGTAGCATGTAAATCAGCTTTAAGACGATCTGTCAGGAAACATCCACTGCTACCATTGTCAAAGAATGCGTATGTCAGTACCTCAGTATCATTACCTTTCTGTCTAACACGAACTGGAATAATTTCATGAAGTGTTTTCTGATTGCAATCATCAAACGAAGGGGTGTGGCAGGTACTTACTTGAGCTGTTTGAAGATCGTGTGAAGAGGAGTTGATCAACGACTTAGGTTGCGTACCTCGTGTGGGTGGTGCAGACACCTTGCGTTGCTGTCCCGAGACAACTGGTAACGCCGTCGGAGCATCAGAATCAAGGTCAGGGGTCGTTGGCGAATGTTTACCATACTCAAACTTGTTTGTATCGTTCGTCGCTGATCTCTCTACGTGAAGTGTAGTAGGGTGACTTTTAAAGCATTTTTCGCAAATGCGACGATTCGAACACCCTTTAGACACATGACCATAATGAAGGCAACCGAAACATAATTTCTTGTCCATTATGAACTTGCGTTTGTCATCCATAGACAACGGTCTAAACGAATCACAATCATTTAAGTGGTGGTCCAGTAAACAATAATGGCACACTGGCGACTTTCTTTCACGTGATGGCGTCGTTTCCGTGGTGGCAGCAAAACTGGTCTTTGAATAAGTCAGCTTGGGTGGTCTTGCCGCAGCTTCCTTCCCGAAAATAGGGTCGTTGGCAGTCTCCGCAGCCTTCTGAATGAAGCTTACAAGCCTGGCAAACGTGACATTTTTGCGTCGTTCATCGCTGTTCACAAAGTCGCGCCATTTGTTTTGCAGATACAATGGAAGTTTGTGAACAATTGCTTGAAGATTAGGTATGTGATTCAACACCGACAAGTATTCAATCTTCGACATGGCGTGCTCACATTGTTTTAGAAAAACTGAAAATCGCTTAATACCACTGCAATCTTCAGGCTTAATTGCAGGCCATGAGTGGAGTTTATTCAAGAACGACGAAGCAACCTTGTACGGGTCACCGTATTCACGTTTCAAAGTTCGCCGTGCTTCTTTGTACCCATCTTCTGGATTCATGAAGAGACATCCGGCTACGAGTTCCTTTGCTTCGCCTCTTAAGTAAGAGTCCAAGTAGTATAAGCGCTCTGTGTCGGTTGAAGTCAGTGGTACAATTTGCGAATCGAATGCCATCTCGAATGTCAAAAAGGTCTTGATGTCTCCCGTAAACGTCATGAGATTTGGTGGCGGCAGACGTAATGTTGATAACATACGGGTCAATTCTTTATCGGAATTTTCAGGTTTAGAAATAAGAGACGTAGGTGGCATAACCTGAGCACCTGGAACGCTCTGCTGGGGTAAACTAAATGCTTTTGATTTGACGCATGACCCGGAGTCATTGGTACTTGACGCAGCTTTCAGCACTGCCTCCTCGGCGTTTGCTTTGGCGATCCGGACATTCAGGGCAGACAACAAATGGTGACGTTTAGCTTCGATTTCGGCCTTTTTTAGCTCGGCCTCCATTTTTAACGACTCCTCCAATGCGGCCTTTTCAGCTGCCAAACCGGCGGTTGTCATGGCGGCTTTCAACCTGAGGGCGTGTGAACTTTCCGAGGATTTCTTAGAGCACGTTGACGAACGCCTAGAAGTCCCTCGCGAAGAAGCTTTAACTGAAACTTCGGATACTGAGTGAAGGTTTTGTTGAAGCGAATGTTCCGTTTCCATTACCCACTGGTGTACAGTATCACAAAATTCATGAAACACTTGAATCTGATCGTGGTACTTCTGAGTCACTGTCTTACGATGTAACTCAGTTGTGATCAACGCTATATGACTCTGATAAGCGTCTGCAAAAACCTGTATATTATGACTAAATGTAACCAGTTCATCTTTGACTAGATGCAAGCGCTCTGGACTTTCCATTAACTTTTTCATTTTTGTCATCTGCCTTGTTGCCACAGCTTGAGTCGATGACTGTCGCATCTTCAAGTCATTTAACCTAAAGGTGTCAGCTGCTCCATCTTCAGACGACATGATGAACTATTGATTTGGTCACTGCACGAACACTGAGCCTGACACTTTATTCGACCATGGTAACAATAGATATTGTTCCCCGAGAACCATTCGTCACGCTCCAGTATTCAGCTGGTCACCATAGCATTACACGGGTTACGTAACGCAGGCATGATTTTACTATGTTCTGGCGCAGTGTCAGCGAACAATCGAGAGAAACACAGGTGATTCTACGTACAGCATAATTCTTTTATTCGTGTGCCGTCAGTACATAGACAAACCCGTAAACTGAAATAAACAAAACCCTGAGTCACTACTACGAAATATAATACAAGCACAGGCAGTGACAATATATACAAAACCGTTATTTACATCAACGAAGAAAATGTACAAGTAACGAAATGGCTACATCAGATAAACTGAATCTTATATGAAAATACTATATACAAAAACGAACCTAATTCATACACAATACTGCCGTGAGACCGTGACGCAAACTAGATATGAAGTCACGCTAAACTTTTACAATAATATGAGCTAGAAACAGACTGGTTTGTGAATTGCAATATCAAGGTCGCAGCGAACAACGCCCAAACCCTCGACACGAACCACGAAGGACGAAATACGGCAAAGTAAATAAAGCGAAAATACTGAAACTACACGGGACACGAGAGAATGCATTGCACAAACCAGAATATAACGATAAGCAAAAGAACACTACTTACATCATGAAAACCCTGCAATCTCGACGATGAAACCAATGCCAGATGCATACACTGCACACAGATACGAAATACGAAATACGAATGAATGGAACTGGCGGGTAAAACGCTTTTAAATGTCAGTACCACGTGACAAGTTCACAATCTGGGGGGTACTTGAAAATGAGTACAACAGGAAACAATACTTAATATACACAGGCAATATGAACGATTGCGTCTGCAGTAACAATATATATATATATATGTACATGTATATACATGTTGTGTGCAAGTGTGCTCAACCCCTTACAGATGCTGGTGTTAATGTTCATCAGATGCAGGAATAATAATATTAAATCTCCAGCATCAAAACAATTAGAACATTTTAAATATCTAAAATTATTAAGATGTGTAATATTAGTGAAAATTAGGCAATTATGGCAGTGGTTTAAATTAGGTAATTTCTTCCACTTGTGTGTTTGGGTGTGAATATGCAAATGATTGATGTAGTATCAGTATAAGTAGGAATTAATAATCTTCATACACGTAATATACAACTTGTATATTGATCACGTCACGTGACCTACAGGTAAGTCTGAAAAGTTATCTCAGACCCGAAAGGGGAGTTATTTCCAGTCTTAAATCATAGGTCGTGTGATGTGATCAAGATAAACATGTATAAAGACTAACGTCGTACAAATACGAAATAAACACGCTATTTCATATCAACACAAGTATGCACGATGCTGTGTTGCTCAAACCTTCAAAAACTTGAGAGAATTAGCATTCCTCATCGAGGCGATGATACCCGGTATTCTCACGATACACGGTATTCTCACGATACCCGGTATTCTCACGATACCCGGTATTCTCACGATGCCCGGTATTCTCACGATACTCGGTATTCTCGCTCTCTTGTCTCTACTTGATCAGATGACCTACATATACATACCTTTCCTTCCGTATCTTCGAATGATTCACCAACACCAGGTGCCGGTAGAAAGTCTCTCTGTTTCAGCAGGTCCAATTCTTTCGTCAAGATTTCCACCTTCACTTCGAGTTGTTTCTGTTTTTCTAAAGCCTGTAATAAATTTTGTTTACATATCACCAGTTTGGTGTGACGTCATTGTATGCTTTTCATGTTGATGTTGAGGAACTACGCCGTAAAAGAGAGATCTAAGACTTGCTTTTCTCGCAAGAAACTTGGTCTACCGAACGATCTTCTCAGTGCAGCCTTTCTTTGGTAAAGGTCTCTCGCTTCACTTGCGACTCCTAGTGAAATTCGAGTACTTCATTCAGAAAAACTAATCTTGCTAGAAATTTACATTTCATTTCGTCATCGTGATGAGTGGCTAAATTCTTAAAATCAATAGTCCCAATCAGCCTAGTTTTCGTCAACTTGAAGGACGTCACAGCGAGGGTACAAAGTACATACCATTTTGCGAGAGCCCATTAATTTGGTAGTCATTCGGCCAATACCCATCTGATACCGTGTACTCATTTTGTAGGCCTACGCACTAGCAACCATTCAAATTGTTGTACCCATCTGGTACCTGAATGCATTTCTGTTTGTTCATGGTTCCCTGTGCTGATTTGGTACGTGCCACCGCTTCTGTGAGATAGGAGACCAAATAAACTTCATCGAAAGCAACCTCGTGTTTTGTTACTCGCTCCAATAATAACAGATCTTATAGTTGAAAGTATCCAGTGTCACTTCCAAGACTACGTGGCAAGCGTTCACTTTTCGACACTGCGCCAACTCATCAAAAATGACAAAACTGATGTGAGGCTGTAAATTCACTACAATGCAAGTACTCTGGGTAGCGCATGAGTTTGTTTGAGCACATCTGGGGCTCTACCGAGCTAATCAATGTGAGAAAGCATAATCAAACAACCGAATCTTAAAGAATTTTACAGTCCGACGTCGCGTTTTACAAGAGAGGCAAATATGAGCCTGTGAGCTACATAAATACGTGTTCAGGACCGCAGGAGGTGGGGGGACGGAGGGCAAGGGGCCCCCCAAAAAATGTTCAGGCGTCTGGGTTAAACCGTGGCAACCGACAAAGACGTGGGACCGGGACAGTCGACACATGTGATAAACACTGGTGTCTTGACTACTATTTGTGATGACCGTGTCAATGCATGTCGAAAGGGGGTACTCAAAGAACTCTCCCAATCACAAACAAACAGTTCAGCGTTTTTTCGTCTATGGAGTTCAAGTTTACCTAGTGAACCGTTATAGGTACCTTTGAAATGAGCAAAATACACGTTAATACGAATGCCCCAGCTCCCATATTCCCCGGTTACCCGTCAAGAGAGCAAGCATGCATGCGGAAATTGCTTATACATGTATAACACTCTTGTTTTGATAAACAAATTCGTTGGTTTCTGATTTACTTATTTACGTATCTGCGGAAATCAAAAGATTCATAGAAGATTTTTGACAATTAGAAGCTAATCTTGGAAGAAATGATGATGTTTCAGTGAATTTAATTGTAGCCTGAATTTGGAAAAACTCAATGATCCGATCCAAATAGTAAATTACATTTGGACGATTTTTGAATATCTAAAACAGCTCTCAAATTCGGACTCACAAACCGTAGATAGAAAAAAACACGTTAAAAATCCTTAAATAAATAAAGTTAAACTCATTGCTTGGAAAGGTTGTCTTTGCACTTCATTGGTGTTTTAATTAGTTTCCAGTAGTATTGAGCAATGAATTTTTGTTCTTCAAAACTGAATTGCGTGCATGTCATGACTAACGTACTTACGTTGAAAATAAGATGTAAATTGGCAGTAGGCCCGGGCAGAATCACAGTGATCTACGGGAACTGAATTTGAACTCCAGGCGTTCAAGAAGTGTGTGCATTTTTGAGAAACAGTATCCTTTTCCCCAGCCACCAGAAACTGGACTAGCGGTCGTGTTTTGAATGAGCATTTTGAAATAGCCCCAAAGACAGTATACCAGGGTCTTCGGGACCTCACCTTTTCAAGAAAACTCCTTCAAGGAATGACCATAATAAAATAAAGTTTTCCCGAAACTGGATCACAATAAAACGAAACTTGACCTTAGGGCGAGCGCAGACGGCCGGTACGAGCTGCCTGTCTCAAGTTAATCACAGCTGAGCTGATCAGCAAATAGTTTAGTTCATTGGGAATTTCGTATTTTCACACTGTTAGATCTCAGCTATAGCTACTTGAGGCAGCTCCTCGCTACAGGTCACTGTATTGCTCCTAGGCCCATTCTTACTCAACGTGTTGGTTCAGGGTTACTCAACTCTTGATGGCTTCATCCCCGGGATTGTCCCAGGGGTGGATCCAGGATTTTGAGTTGGGGACAGGGCGGATTATTAGTCAAGGTTTTACCCGTCTGAGGAATTCGCGCCCCTGAACTGCCAAATGGAATCTGAGAGGATTTTATGGGTGTCATGGCCCCTTGGACAGACCTAAATCCGCCTCTGTGCCCCCTACCTAGGGGGCGGACGTGGGAGATTCGGTACAAATATCGTGGCATCGGGATCACGGGGGCGAGGGGAGTTGCCGGAGGTGGTAGTGATGGGAGCGGGGGGGGGGTTATTTGGCCAAGTCGAAATGATTTGTGCACCCAACCCTCCCCCTCCCCCAATAATTTTTGCCTTCTTACGTGCCTGCTGTTATAAAACTTCCTTTAGTCAAAGAGATTAACTCTTGACTTAAATCGCATGGCATAATAATATTGGTGTCAAACTGCTCTTAAGATGCGATTTCTGGCCTCGGATAACTGTTACACGTAAATACGCCATCTAGGCTTCGGTACATGTATGTGTACCTCCATAAGCTGTTTGTCTTTCTTGTCTTTCTCAACAAGTTCACAATGGACGCTTTTTAAGTTGTCTTCCAAGCGATTAAATTCTTTTTGGCTAATACATGGTTCTTGTTTAGGATAGCTTGAAGAGCCCGACGACGATTCACTGGCTGAACGTGTAAGACGTGGCTCTTGAGCGCTAAGTTGGACTTGTGACATCTTGTGGACAAAATCACTTTCCTCTGGTGACGCCATGTTTCCATGCAGCAATCTTGAACATCAAGCCCAATCTAAAATTGAAGTCTGGCATGTTATGCAATGCGTACATGTAAATTTCGGAGATAAAGACAAGATGACTCTTCAGAAACCAATACATTATGGCAGTTTTGTAGGGGCCGGGTAAGCCCGAGGTCTACTTTTTGTAGTAGACAGCCACCTGAAATGGCATGGGCTGATTCAGCATTTTGATTCAGGGAAAAGCGCCAGGGCAGAGTATTTGTCAGGATTTTGCCCGTCAGACTGTCTCGCCCCCGAAATGCCAAATGGAATTTGGTACAATTTTAGTGGGGGATGCTTGGCCCCTTGGTTCCCTTTAAATCCACCGCTGAATGGGACCCAGTACTGGCTATAAGTACAACAGTGAAGAGACTTGATGGATCTGTGGTACCGCTAGTAAATATTATTTTGCAGATAAGTCAAATATTTACTAGAATAAACTTCGTACTATTTCTCTGTTAAGTTAATTAAGAGTGTTTGAAGATAGCTGGAAAATGTTGATTTTCGGAAACCCTAGAAACCCATGTTCTTCATGTTGGTCTTCGAAAACCACAGGTCCGCAAAGATGCGGGTCAGTTTCCAAATTGTATTTTCCGTAACAGTCACCTGAACGGTTTTCAATTGTTTCTGTAATAATGCATCTGTGCAATGTTTAGCAGTTTCCCAGGTGCCGGTTTTTGATAATTTGAATTCTGAGCGGTAGACCTACGTAGTATTTAACTGCACCCATGAAATAGTGTTAAAAAATGAAAAGTTTATTATGCCAAAGAATTCAATCCAATACATTTCGCTTACACCGTACCCTTTTTTTGTTGTCCCACTTTTTCGTTCTTCCTTCCACCCCGCCCCACCATCAAAATGGCCTGTTTCAAACAGCACCAAAGGGTTGGCTGAGTGCCTGACTAAATTATCCACATCAACTGTGAAGGATCCATATTCTAAAATCTTTGTCTTCACAGGGTAGAAGTCTTTTGAGTCATTGACATTATTTCTCTTCTGGTTTTAAATAGTCATCTCTATAATATCTCTGATTTTTTCGAGTTTTGATACACTCTCTATAGTTTCTCAAAATCAAAAGTAATTTTTAAATCTGCCAGGTACATGTATGCGGAATTATAAATATTGATAAGTTTAATTATTTATCTGTTGCTTCTGATGCTACCCTAAAGAACTTATAAAGGGGTTTTTAATGATATGACTCTTGCAATTTAGTCGAAAAACGGCGGAATTGCGAAAACAAGAATTTTTGAAACGGGCAACGGTGATTCGCAGATAGATTCAACTAACTATTCTCAATCCACTGTCAAGCTCGCGTGTTATTCAGTTTCTCAAAACACAGAGCCGACCCCAAAAGCGAGTGCCGCGAACGACGACTTTCGGTTTTTACTTACCACAACGTCACAAATTCCTCAGATTCGGCTAGAAACAAGACCTAACCAGAGTCTGAAGAACAACTGAACTGCCCTTCACTACAGCTGTATTAGAGATCTGGATTGCCGGGTTAGAACGTTCGCACCCGTAGCACCCCCAGAATGCTACGCGACAGGGATAATTGTTAGGACAATATGTAACCACGTATCATTCACGCCTTTCATGGGTGCACACAGGGGGATCGGGGGCTCCAGTTTAGCGAATTGTGCAAAAAGGTCCGCCTCAGCGAAACAAAAAGTCCGAGTAAACGAGACAATAGTCAAAAAAATCCACGGGAAGTCGGTACGAATGCACATTTCCTGTACCTGAACATACATGTAGTGGCCCCGGTTATTTTTTTTAATCCGCGTTGATTTTCCCCAGCAAAAGGTCCGCAAACCGAAATCTTCGAGCCTCCTATATTTTAGGCTGGGTGCGAGCATGCCTTTTACACAAAATTGGCTAGAAGTGCTACATTACCTGCTTCAGGAACACGCCGGGTAATCTTTACACCGAGCTTGCGTCGAGGAAAAACCCAAGGTGGGTTTTCCCCGTCAAACAAAAGGGTGACTTGATTCAAAATTTATTTTGGTCCCTAGCCAAAATTAATAAACCCAGAAGACACCGTGTAAGAAAATTTCCTGCTATTGATTAAATCAGGTCACAGGTACACTGATACTTTAACAACCATACAGTAACCTATAGTTTTAGAAAAAGTCAAAATGAAAGTGAATGCTACATCCTGGTTCTCCCGGCGACTTCATAAAGTGTCCTTTTCGAGTTTGATTGACTAAGCACCAAACATACACGTGGGCAATTCCATTTGTGACGGACGTATATTCAGAGAAAATTTTGATCAGTTGTGAAAAAAGTGTTAATGATAGTAAAGCAATTAATACATCAGGTCTCATTGTTGGCTTTCAAAGCGTGTATCAACTTTTTCCCTATCCCTGTTTGACTGAGAAAATTGCTTTTAAAGGGGTGTGACGGACGTACAAAAAATATAAAAAAATAATTGCAGGCGGTCTGATACACGTTGTACCAGACGTGCGCAGGCCTCGCATGTGGGCCCATTGCACTGATCACCTGGAAATATTTTTATGCTTTATTAATATATGGTTAAAACCGAGCTGAGGAGCTAGAAACCTGGCTCAAGGGTTTAGCAGTGTGACCTGGTGGGACGGACGTACGCAGAGAATTTGAATTTAAAAAAATTGACGTGAATTTTCTGTGAGTTGCATTAAGTTACAATTTTTTGTTTTATTTGATGATTTAGTGGAAAGTTTGCAAAGTACAACAGACTATTTTTTGATGATATCTTCTTAGAAATTTTTGCCAGAGAGCTCGATGTAAGTTGAGTTAGTGTGACGGACGTGCGTGACGGACGTACGCTCTGTGTTTCTAGTATTAAATTGTTTATTGTGACTAAGATATCAATTCAGAATGATTCAAACTTTTGTAGTATTTAAGCTATATCAATGTTTTTAACTAAAATGTACCGATTGACATTTTGCACGAAATCATCATGCTAGGAATACACTATAGGCTTTTGACTTTTCAATACATTTGCTTAAATTTATAAAACAATCACCTAAAACCTTCACTTCCTTTTGAAGAGGGTAAGCATTATCGATGGGAATAAGAGTGATAATCATTATGGATTCGAGACCTGTTAGTTTTCAGAAAAACCTGTATTTATGCGTTAAATAAAATGCTATTTCGAAACTAATAAGTAAATGTGACTGTCAAAATATAAAATGTGAAGAAAGTTTAAAACATTACTAATCCCTCCATAAAAACCTATTTTGATTAATTGTTTTTTAAATTAGAGCCCGCCCTAAGCTTATAATGTTTTAAACTATTAGTAACAGGAGACTGGGCTTTCAGATGAGTTCAGAAATGTTAGTATAGCCACAATTTAATTTTTTGTCTAAGTTTTCGATGTCTGATTTTGTAGATTCGGTTAGTGTTCGCATGCCGTCCGATAACTTGACAGGGCAGATCGGATGTCAGAACTGCCTTCTTGTCGTCTGAACCCACATCAGATAAAACACTTACCTTCTCACCACGATAAGTCTACATTCTACATGTAACTACGACCATTCGATACCAATTTCGTCTATTTCCGTGAGACGTCATACGGAAAATGCCGAATATTGACTATTATATCGATCGAGCGTGATACTAACGAAAATTAGGTCTGTATGATGGTAATTAATATGGTGGGATGCACCAACTAACTAACCGACAACGGTTCTCCGCGGTCCAAATTTCAGATTTCACCACATTTGGCACTCTTAATCATTGCCAACTCCGCCCCATCCCCCCAATAAGGTTAACTTTGCTGTTTTGAGGACAACCCCAGGTGAGGCAGCCATCAGAATCTTAGGTATCCGCGTTTTTACCTGTTGTACTGAACAATTTTACGTGCGTTACCTATAAAGGTTATGTAGGATCGTAGAAAAATATACAATTTTGGCCAAGTTGGGAACATCGTATCCCCGAAATGGCAGATCAGATTCGCATGAAACTTTCAAATGCTAAGCTTTATTCGCGGGGCTTAATGCGCGCTTAATGATTTGTTTTTAAATCTTCCAGTTTTGCGTGACGCCAATGAACTTTCCAGGTTACCAGAACAAAACAATCTTAAGGTGTTGAGGCGTCACACGGCAACAAAATATTGGCGTACGTAGAGCATGTTTTGAGTTAACTGAAGATTTTTAAGATGCAAAACTCTTTGGAATCCGCAATTCGCTGTATGGTATCATGCACACAGCTAGTTAAAGGGAACGCACGGAACATGCTACGGGAAATTACGGGCTTTTTCTAAAACAATTTTCAGATTTTGTCCGTGTTAACGTGCATGTTAAGGTTTATAAGTTGCACCTCGGTTCCAATTTTTTTTCAGAAACCACTGTTTACGCCGATTGGCAGTACATGTGCTTCGAGCACCTTAAAATCCGTTAAATATGTATACTGAACACTGACATCAAAAATCACACCTTGGCATCCAGATCGACATGTACAGTACAGGAAACAAATATCTCTTCTTCAGCTATGCGTTCCTCAAAAGAAATACTCTTATTGGGTGTCTTTTGCGAAAAGCGTTTGTCGAGAATGTTGCCTTTGTATAATTTTCCAATATTGGTCTTCAAGTTTTTTCAAACTCCTGAAACTTCAATGCATCCTGTGTTGTTCTTGTTTTTGTAATAAGGTCTCACATGTTTATTGTTTGGGCTGCATGCCTTGATGCAGCTGTGCTTTACAAGTCTTTTGTGTTTTCACCAGTTTGAAATTCCATTTGTTCGTCCCTCACGGGTACAATGTCTGATTAATAAGGGCCAAAGGAGCATTTATCCCTGGGCGCTCTTCCATCAGAAAACCGACGTAACCTGTATGAAAGGTGGTCTTGAATTATGAAAATTTATAGTATTAATTACAGAAAAGAGTGAATGTTCATTCCACGATGAGCTGACCCTCCAAAAAGTGACCTTCCTTAACACAAAACGTTGTACAATTTCACAATGGGATGGGACTCTACTCCGTGAATGGGCCCTGAACGAGGATATCAATATAAAGCAGGAAAAGAGCTGGAAGCCAACAGCAGCCCNCCCCCCCAAATATGAAATGGCATACGATTGCAATTCAGGTAATAAGCCGCAATTTTAATTAAAATGCGTCAATTTATGTCAACTACCTGGTATATAATTTCAAAATGGAACAAAAAGATAACAAACAACTCTAACACCCCTTGCCAGTTAGGTTTCCCCGGAGAAATGCAATGCCTTCTTGTACATGTATGTAAAATTGGAACAAACTTACACTTGAAAATCTGTTTCGTTGTCAATGTATTTTTCTCTTCTCCGCTGCCTCCGGTCCCTAGGACTATGCAGGCTCCCGGTTTAACCTAACTCCTTCATATTATCCATGTGGAGAATTTCTCGCTTACACTGGTCATCGCTCTGGTTCCCTAAGCCCCAGACAACTGTTACGGTGGCATTCAACACCCCCTTTGTATTGATGTAGATCTGANATCTGAGCGCCCCCCCCCCCTTCGGTTTCAAGAGCCCTGAATGACGTGTTTGTAGTTCGACTCTTCATTGACGCACGGTGATTGTACTTAATACATGCGCGCACCCGGGGGACTAGGGGGGCTCGAACGAGTCCCCCATTTGGCGAAGTGGGCAAAAATGTCCGCCTCAGAGAAACAAAAAGTCCGAGAAAACGAGACAAAAGTCCACTAAAATTCACAGTCCTGAGCGGGGCACATGTACCCCGTTCTTTTTAGTCCCCCGCGTTTTTTGTTAGCAAAAATGAAAAAAGCCAGAAATTCGAGCCCCCATATCAAAGGCTGTAATTGACACCTTATTAAAATCATTCTCAGCAATTATGTTGTGCTATCGTTAAAACGCACTAAATCGGAAGAATAGTCCGGTCATAGTCGTATGCATGTGTTGATGGTGGGTTTGTTCCACTTTTTGTACAGCAACAGTTCCCAAAGAAATTTGGAATGCGCTAACTTCACAGTTGTTACGAAATATTGGGTTCTAAAAAGACTCCTGTTCTTTTCGTCACCAGATCCTGCATAAACCTAACGTTTACTTTGATTGCATGACTTTGTATCGATTTCCACAGGCTTGGTATTTATTGCAACATGCTGTGTCTATAACCAAGGACAGTGGCGAAATGATAACAACTTGCCCGTAACCGGCAAATATTGCAGTTTTCTTAATAATGAACAGACAAACATTACGAAATAGTCCCAAATCTTACAATACCCGACGATATCTAGTTCGATCCCTGTGAAACAAGTTCGTGAAGTACTAATTGAACTTTCATAGTTGAAAGTTAAAATGTGAAATTCTCTATTCACTATTTGCACGAATTAGTCATTATGCTTGAGAACGAGGTGTGTCTAAACTATAGTGGTTCTGCATGTTTGGAACACGCGCGCTTTCACGTTAACGTTAAAACTGATGCATAGTGTCCTTAACAACAGTGCACAACAATCATTTTATTTTTATAGCGACACCAAAGTGTGCAAGTAGTGAATAATTCCTTAAACAGTGTTAATCCGTTAACAGAGCTTTCGAAAATTAAGTGTAAATTCGCTTGAACCATGCAGTGTCGTAGTCAATTTCAAATTCGAATAAGGGGCGCAGATAGAGTACAACTGTCACGTTTTCCAGGAAACACTAGATTTCATGCAAGGCAACATCATCGATAGCGAACTCAATACAATACAATGCAAAACAATAAAGTAGCACGCAGAATAAAAACGCATGGTATTAATGACGTAAACGGAAAATGCTTCAGACAAATATGATTATAAAATGATGTTGAGGAGATAACATAAACGGCACTACGACCACAGTTTACCTAAATGTGTCTGATACATGTAAAAAGACACCGATTTCTTCACCACGTAAGGCCAAAAAGGATAAATTGGTTGTGGTCGGTATTGTTCTGTTTTTTGAAACCGATGCGGCGATATGGTTTTTTTAATTGTTTAATCTCCAAATATGATATGAACAAAATTGGTGCGTTTTTGTCGCGGATGGCACAACTTGTCTTTAGTCAATGGAAGCCAGTACGTGGGTGATTGTAGCCGACTAGTCGTTTGTATGCGCATGTGCGGGTTTTGAAAAAAATCGAGAAAATGTCTAAGAATGATGCTAAGTACATGGTAAGCAGAGAAGCACATGTTTACAAACACTGTGCATTTACTTCCACTGTAAAATTAACATTCCAAGTTCAAAGTCTGACTTCCTGGTATTGCACAAAAATAATGACGTCATTATCGTGAACCTTGGGATTGTTGGTTCATCTGTATAATACGGCGCAGTAATAGCACAGAGAGTAAAGAACCCAGCACTTTAACATCTGGTAAGTTAGTCGAACTTACGATGACACTTGAGTTAAAAACCTGAAATCAATTTCTTTCAACGGACTTAAATAAATTGAATTTTTTATCTTAAAATTGACTAAAAAGATCCCTGGTTTTCCTACATTCGAAATATCATATCTGATAATTGACTAAAAAGATCCCTAGTTTTCCTATATTCGAAATATCATATCTGATAATTGACTAAAAAGATCCCTGGTTTTCCTATATTCGAAACATCATATCTGATAATTGACTAAAAGATCCCTGGTTTTCCTATATTCGAAACATCATATCTGATAATTGACTAAGCGGACCCATACTAACTTCCAGATACTATGTTTTCTGAATTAGTCTCTAAACATTTTTACATGTACAAATTGTTTCGAAAAATTTCACCTCTTCGTCAAAAACTAAGTACGTATATGATATTCATAAAAACCATCAAAAATCGTATAAAATAAAAAAATGATTATTCATAAAACTGGAACAGCCTTTTTGAGATCATATTTTCAACATCTACACCTGTATATCAAATGAAATTTGATCATGCTACTGACAGCTTCATTTTTTAATTTAAATAAAAAGACATGGTCACGTGATCCACCAGGGCAGTCCCGAATTACAGAGAGACATTCCAATGTCGTTGTATTTACCCAGTATTCTGCTATATCCGTCAAACACCTGTGTAGCCTCACAGCTTATTGTACTGTTTACAATTTTTCCCAGCTGCACTAGTGTATACGTCCATGACAATTTTATTGAAAAAAATAAGAATAGATTATGTTTCGTGCGTTCTGGAATTAAGCGAGTGTTATACCTTCTAATAAACCTTAGGAACATTAACCGAAACACTATTGTAAAAGTATTCACCGAACCCTTTCTGCAGCTTGACTGTGTCCTCAAGGTACATGTACAGTACATGTACACGCAGTAATACGCAATCAAAAAACGCCCTTGTCGTAATATCACAGATTCGTACACGAATGAAACGTACAAATCTGAGGGGTTGTGCAGAAATGCAGTTGGTATTGCATAAAACTATTCGCTGGATAAGTTGAAAATTAACCTCGGGATTCTTGTTGTTGAATATTGGAATAGATTTCTTGGAGTTATTAGCTTTAACTAGAGATAAAAAGACAACAAAATCTGATATGCTTCCAATTCTTGAGCATGCACAGAACGAAACTGAAACTGCGTTTTGGGGATTCCACCTTAAATACCTGTACATGTACTTATAGTAAACACGGTTTGTCTATGCTGTCAATAGAGTTGTTTTGTTATGAATGTGCCTTTCTTTTTTGCCTATCTTCACCAAAAAGACACGGTTAAGTGGCCCAAATAAAAATATATAAGTATAAAGTCAAAAATCAAATTCGACATTCTTTCTGTTTTCAGAAAGAATATAGTTTTTCGTAAGTAAGTTCAATAATTTTGTTGATGTTTGGCTGAATTCACGGATTTCGTGATAAAGTGACTTGTTCAACAGCAGCAATGCAATGTGTGATTGCGATGGCGGTGTTGCTATCCCATGCCATAAATGGTAGGCAATCGAGTCCTATTTTCTTGGAAATCTTACAATTAATAAACATGACGGCATTCGTCTTCGCCGCGCAACGTAAAGCTTAATATGTTTTCATAAGCTGCGTTCGATCCGAATATCGTGCAATACGTTGCCCGTCATTACCGTGTTACTTTCGTATCAAAACTGAACAACAACATAGCATATTTCTATGAAATTGACATGAGCACTGCATGTACATCAAGCATAATTTTAGTTTCACAAACGAATTTATTTTCATTTCAGGAAACAAGTTGACTGTTATTGTGAGGCGAGCTACAACGAGCATGTTACCCTCGACGTGAAGGTACATCCTACAATGTACCAAGGTTTTGAAATACACACGTCTACTTTTAGACGAATGTACGTTAATTGTGTTTGACTTCTGTTTTGTAGTCTTGGTCCTAAGTTCACCTGCATCTTCAGTTCATGATCTCCAGTTTAATGTGACATTGAAAAACATTGAGACAGTTAAAATATTGTACACGTACTATATTGTGATTTTCTCAACGTGTCATTAACTTCTCTTCAACTACGCACTGCAGTGATTTAAACAGGAAATCAACAGCACTATTATAGCAGTTCCATTATAACGTTAATCTTTTATCACACATAACTCAAAATTGATCATACAAAATATATAAAATATTGCTTTAGGGAAATCAACATTAGAATCCATAGAACATTTCCTATGACTTACTTTCGGAATGTAATATAAATCATCACTGAATCCTAGATAATGTATTTAGGACTTATTGATCGTCCTTTGCGACATGCAGCAGTTTTACTCCTATTTTTGAAAGCGTCGACGAGTTAAATCTCTGAAAGACTCCTCGTGGGGATACAGTTCAACTGAAAAATAATCAAACGCATTCAGCTTTGTTTGTTAGGATAAATCTCTTTTAAATATCATAAAAATATGAAATGTAATTAATAATCAACCCATTAACTAATTTAGGCTCAGCGTTATTCTAAAATTATTGACATAATAACGTAACTTGAACGACTATTCAGGCCAATGCAGAGAAAAAGATGTGCGTTCACGATCGCTTTTTTGCGTTCACGATCGCCATATAGAATTAACGACTTTGCTCCCGATCGCCGTCTCACACAAGGACCTGCTTGTATTGGTAAATATCTTGAATTGTTTCACAAATCATAACTAACAAAGGTGTCACCTGGGACGAATAAACTATAAACGTCACACTTCTCTACTTAAGAATCCTAATAACAAGTAGAAAATGTCAATTTTACGAGGCGCAAGGCATTTTACCGAAAGCCATTGCTTTCTAAGCTCTTTATTTCAAAAAGTAAGCAAAAGCCCAGTATTATTTCAGATCCACAACAAAGGCTACACTCTGACGCTTTTCTGTATTTAGCCTTCATACCACAGTAGCCTCTATTTAAGCAGAAAATGACACTTAAACTCACCGGGTACGTCACTGTCGTCTGCCATTTTTGGTGGAATCTCGCACTCGATCGCCTTCCTGGCGTTCTCGACCGCGGTGTGCATGTAGTTGTTGTAATCGCTGGTGTCCTCTTTTATGTCGACTCTCAGCACTTTCGTGATATGCACCCATGACTCTTAGGTTGAACTGTAATTCACTGTCGTGATCTTCACACAACTGCTTAAGTTCCTTACTTTCTTGTCTAAGTTCCATATTTTCTTGTTTAAGTTCCATATTTTCTTGCCTAAGTTCCATATTTTCTTGCTCTGTCTTGTGTGACTGTCCTACCAGTTCTGAAAGTGAATAAGTCACCTTCAATTAGGCTACCTTTAGCTTAATAAAAGTATTCTTATAGGCGTAAAGTTAAAACTGTTTATGTGAGGAAGATGACACTGTCTTTGCATCGGTTCTCACAATCTACACTTAGTTATAATAAAGTGCAAAGCTGTTCGGGAACTGTCTCTGAATTATACATGTATGACCAGCCAGAATTTGAAAGGAGAACGATCTTTAAGCATCTTCGGTCCAGTGAGACAGTCCGACATGTTGACCACACCGCAACCTCATGAAATCCTAGGAATCAATGCATCAACAGATTCAGCTTGAACCAGCTTATCCCATCCTTACTATCCCAATCAAAGAAAAAAAAAACGCCGTCTGCACGCCGTTGTCAAATTGGCTACGTGGACATTAAGTTTTACTCGAAAATTCTAAAATTTTTCACCCTCTTACGACACCCTGGATCCGATAATGCTATGTACGGACATACATGTATTGGTTCCTAATTATAGAGAACATGTTCCTTTGCTTAGGTTGCACCACAACGGAGGTTGTTTGAGATAAAGTCAAGCATTTTAAAAACCACGTAACTGAAGTTCGACCTTGCCAAGATAAGAACAATCCCAAGCGAACATTTGAAGGCACAGAATATTTGATGTGTTTTGGATGTTCACTTCGTCTAGATTGGCCTACTGTATGGTTATATTTCAGGGTTAGCTACGAAGTTACCCACTAAGTGAGTTGAAGTGTTCCGATACCGGCGTTATCGTTTTCTTAAGCGCATTGCATATGCTCGCCGACCTGTTTGTATTTGTTTAGCTATAGACAGGACCCCACCTGTCTTCCTTCGAGTCGTCGTGGGTGCTTTGGGTTGATTTTGGTGTTGCCATTGTCGTTAAAAGTAAAAGCGTTCCCTTCAAGATTCGAACTGTCGATTTAGATTAAGACCTGCACGTAGAATGACAAGTCATCTTGTAGCAATAGCGAACCGTCACTTCTTTCGAAGCTTAAGTTACCTCAAATTTTGTTAAGGAACACTTTGACTTAAAGATGGGAACGATAAACAGCAAGGAAGAGGTTGTGACGAGAAGCTAGGGTGGACATTCTTTTTTCAGAGTGGAATCTCAGACAGCGTTAAAGAATGTCATTCTCATGTAGTGTGTCAAACGAGAAGATTTCATCCACTGAAACTAATCCTTCTAATGACACAAAAATAAGTGAATGGATTAGCTATTTTCCATTTCTCCGTGGATTTTCCATTATGTGTCCATATTTCCCTTAGGTGGTCTATAATCACACTTTTCAACGTGTGGGGATCGTTATTGTCAGTATTTCTGTTGGCTACAGAATTTGAACAAAACAACCTCCACTGTCAAACGTAAATGTGGCTTCTGCCATGTCGACGTACCTGCAATTTGTTTTTCATATTCTTCCAATTGTCCATAGAGAGATCGTATATCTTCCTCCGATTTCTGCAGCCAAGCTGCGTAATCTACATGTATCTCGTTGACCTTTAAAAAATAATAGGCTACATGAGGCCAAAAAAGTAAAGTTGGTGGGGTTTATCGCGACTCATTTTGAGACCTGCTCTCACCAACTAAAAAAATCCCCGCCCGTCCTCATCAATGTCGGTCTCGTGCTTTTGTTTTGCAAAGCTGAGCAGAACCAGATAAGCAAGGTTTGAAACCCATTGCTTGACCTGCCAAGTTCAGAGTAAATTAAGACAAACAAAAGAACTAGAAAAGGACCATCTATGACTTTTTGACCTGACAGGGTCCCTGTTTACAAAATGGCCCATGCATGATTCACAAAATTTGTCAAATAATAGTTTAAAAATTGTTACAGCATTAGCTTGTAAAAGTCCACTATCCTTTCTAGAACCAGTGACGTGAGGTGAAGTCACTTTAGAGCGGCTAATTGGTTTCTCAATTTTGGCGTAAATTTTGTTCACATAACACGTGAACATGTTTACGTATTCAGAAACCAATTATAATGTATTAATTATCTATCATCGTTCCACCTCCTTAAATGCGTTTTGATCAGTTTGACATACGCGTATTTCACTAGTACCATAAAAAGGTTCTATTAGTCGATTTCTATTAAAACAAATTCGTAGAACATTCCGCAAACGAATGTGATGCAAAGAGAAAGCTCAACTATTCTCATAGCAATATGATGTGTTCTCCACCCTTTCTTGCAATCTGATAATTGTTCAATTGCAGAGACGCCCTGAACAATTTGCAGCCCAACGACAAAACAATTGAGCACTTGACTTAAACGATGACGCGAAAACCCAGTATTAGTAAAACTAACACAACATCGATTCATACTAAGCGTTCAGCTGCATAACTAGGCCAAAATAACCAAACAACGTATTTATAGTATAGCTAAAGTTGTCCGGACACGAGTACTTAGCTGAAAAGTGTCCAGTTTAAAACTGAAACACATGAAAAAGACCAGACTGTTATCTATCTGTCTGGGCAGAAATGTTCATTGGCAGAGAAACTGAAGACTATTTCAATGAAGTAACTCTTCAGCTTCATGCAAACGTAAACAAATTTGGGAAAGACAGGGAGACTTTAACATGATCCGAAAATTGTTCTTTGGAGAGAACTGAGCTCAGAACAGCTGAGTACACTTAACGAGCACGGGCCATGAACAACCAATTTTGCATAAATACTGAATCAAAACAAATAATGGTAAACAGGTGAACAATAGTCATTTACAGGGGTCCCGCACTTTTAACCAAAAGGACATAATCTGCTTTACGACCGAGAAACACAGCTTTGGGATCATTTTTGGATGAGATGTAGTCTTCTTACAGTTGTTAGCTTTGACCAGAGTTATGAGACAACGTCAGTTATGTTTTGTGAATTCTCGCCCTTGTCTGCCAGACAATCTCTGAAATCAAAGTCAGTAGCATGAAGAGTTAAACAACGCTTTCATACTCTGCCAACTGTTGAACTCCGCCAGCAAGGCGTTGAAATGCAATCGCCCAGGTTGAGTTCGATTCCGAGTCAGGATGATCTGGAAAAACTTTTCTCGTCTATAGTATTATGTTAACACAGCGTGAATAACGTCAACTACGTTGAAGAGCGAGACCTGAAGCAGTGGTCGCACGCGTGGTATAGCTCTCAACAAGTAGGACGGTCCCTCCAAAATCGAAGCAGTTGAAAACTACACCTGCATGCATTGAGACAGGGGCAACGTTGCTCTCCCGAGGTCCATATGTAAGTAGCTTACCTCAGAGATCGATCCATATTTGTACTATATGGCGGGCCACTGGTGCTTTTCCAATGATTTTTGTTCCTTATTAGAATAGCATGTTCTACTGCTAATGGTTCGCATCATCTGCTCGTTTTGCTTTCCTGGTCATAGGTTATTCCGGCTTGCAGTTTGTCGGGTCCTTGACGTCACTACCGAGTCCTCTGCAGGGTTGAATGTAAAGGGATATTGCCCAACCGGGCAACATCACCTCATACATGAAGTCATTGTACCGCGTTTTAGCCAATCATACGGCATGTGTCCTGATATAAACCTCGACATCGGACCAATCTCCACAAACAGTCCTTTTGCCGAAAAATATCAAAAAACCATGATGGACATGCCAAGAAGTCTTCAGGTTGACGTGGATAGACTGCTTCTACTTCAGGTTCAAAACAGGTCAAATTGAACTAGCAACTGGTGGACTACTCTTTTGACACGAACTTAAAAGACTGGAACATATATATAAACATCCACATGCGCGCATCCTGCCTTCAATATGGGGGGCTCGAATTTCTGACGATGTGGACCTTTTTCTGATAAAAAAGCGAGAGGACTAAAAAAGAAAAAAAACTGGATACCACCTTCAGAACTGTAAACTGTGCGTTTGCGGCCCTTTTTTAGTGGACCTTAGTCTCGTTTTCTGGGATTTTTTTCTCTGTGGCGGACCTTTNAAAAAAATCCCGAACTCGTAGCGCACTCTCATGTCAAGGGATATGGTTATTTTCCTGCAGTTGGCGGTCTGCTGAACCTTGTCGACAAGCATGTGTATTCAACAAAATATCTACAAAACAACACATTTTCTTCGGAAAGTAGAAAGCAAGACTTTACTTTTTGTCTTTATGCCATTAATTGGGTCACGTTACCATTTAAGAAAAATTTAGCAAAAATGTTCGTTCGTATAATTTGCTATGAACGCTCAAGAAGATATCACACAAACAATGTTACGTATTCTTAAATTAATTATAATTTCGTTACCATTTATGCAACGATTGACCTATTTTCTTGAAAAATACGAAGATCCTATTTTAAGCTCCTCACACAACTTGGAACATTGTTTTGAATATCCTCAGTGTATGAAGCTTGTCATCTGAAAGTTTAGTATTGTGAGATATATCCAGAGTTAGCCAGTCAATATCTGCGGTCCCAAATTACGGTGGCAGGGCACCGGTGATCTACACTTTAGTAACAATAGTGGTACATTTAATCTACACAACTAGTGCAAATTTGACCATAATCCTAAATGCCTAAAGGAATCTTGTAAAATATTAATTGGTCCCTTATACACGTGATTGATTAAGATCTACAGATACAACGTAGCATAGAATCCAAACTATAAGCCAGCAGCCGTGAAGTGTAAATTACCTGAAATTCGTTCCCCAGCTCACACTCTTCGCGTCTTATGTCTAGAGTAGAATTGAAACTGCTTACGTTAAGCATATCTTTCAGTTTCTTCTTTAGCTCTCTATATGTCTCAACCTCACTCTCCAACGTTCCGACCTGTTCCTCAAGTTCAAATATTTTCTGAAACAGATAGGTCGACGTCTTACGCCAGTGACGCTGTAAAGTGTGAATGAAATTATCACCCTAAAATCCATATGAATCCTGCACTGGCAGGCGTGACACGTAACACAGTTTGATTGTGCAAATGGTGTAAAATCAACGTGAATCTGGTGTCATGCGCGCACCCAGCCTAAAACATAAGGGGGATCGAATTTTTCGTTATGCGGATCTTTTACTGAAAAAAATCAACAAAGGACTAACATCAAAAAGGGAGTCACTAGGCTCAGGTCTGCGAATTGTGCACCCGCGCCGACTTCCTGTGGACTTTGTGGACGTTTGTCTCGTGTACTCGAACTTTTTGTTTCACTGAGGCGGACCTTTTTGCCCAATTCGCCAAATTGGGGGGCTCGTTCTAGCCCCCGAGCCCCCCCCCCCTCCGGGTGCGCACATGGGTGTTGCTGCGAGCAGAAGTCAGATANCCCCCCCCCCCCCCCCCGGGGTGCGCCCATGGGTGTTGCTGCGAGCAGAAGTCAGATACATGCAGTTTGGTACACTGATTGACTGTTACACGATCAACAAGAGTTCCAGAATGTGGGTCGACCACGAGGGCGTACCCTGAAGTTTCTGACAACGGTCACTTACAGGAGTCCCAGATTTTGAGAAACATTTGTCGGTCGTTGATCAGGGGAGAAAATTGTTATTCACAATGCACGGTGACTGTTATCGACATTTTCATGGCGATGGACTGGTCTTCGTAAATAATGAACACCTAATGTGGGTTTGAACGGGAGGTACTGAGATATTTCAGGAGGCATTGGCGAGGTGTTCCCTTTAGAAATAATGATGTAGTCATCTTTTTAGAAAGTAGTCAGATACTCAAGTCCATGCCAAGGTTTAGCACAATTATAAGGGATGTGTGAACAAATCACCTGTTGACAATTGTCTTCCTCATGATGATGGTGTTGTAGGAGATGAAACGTTTTTTACCGTTGTACAATGCTTAATGATATTGAATAAGCAGCCCTTTGTAATGGGGACCTTTCCACGAATAATAAATCCAACTAAAAATGAGCTTCTGTTTGACCTTTTGTAGTAAAGAGAAGTTAAGGTTTTCGGGTGTAATCAGACCATGAATAAACCAATCCATCTGAGCGCCATTACCAGCATACACCTTGAATATACCCGGCTGATAAAAGGTACGCAGTGTGTACCAAAACGGCATCACTGTCGAATTCCTTACAGCAGCGATGTAAACCGTTCACCTGCTTCAACGCCGCAGTTTCTTTGTCGCAGCAGTCCCGTCGTGATGATTCGGTCAAATCGTCCGAAGTAGAGCTCGGGATCGGTACGTCATTGCTGTTTGTATTAATGTAATCCATTCGAATTTCATCGTCCGGGTTTGCAGACATTGGGAATGATACAGACCCTGTCTGGAAGACAATTTTCAGTGTCTAGAACGGGAAACAATTCGTACTCTAATAACATAATTTAAGTCTCTAGTTCGGGGTAAATGGAAAAGAATTCGCGGGACTGCTGTCGTTATGAGTATTCTGCTCATCACAAACTCTTTCCACTGACTCACCCCAACATGTTTGTTGCCCAATTAGGCATCTGGGCTGAGTTGCATAAAGCTCAGTTCAAAAGTTATCCGCTGGATAAGTTTGATTGTTACATCCATTGTTCAACAATAACAACGTGACGCTTGATAATGCGACGTCATTGTTGCTATACGATGTATAACTTTTATGCAACTGGGCCCAGATATATCAATATGCTTTTGGGTTGTCAGTTCCTGCGTACCAATAGCTAACACCGGTAACAGTCTAAAAATCTAATTATAATTAAAGCTTTACCTTGCAGTAGGCTTACCTCGTACAAATAAATTATGAAATGAAACAACCCGTCACCAAATACCTAACCCGCAGCATATACTGTTCATGGGTGAAGCTACCAAGAAAGTAAATACGATGTAGACAAAAACTACAATAGTAGTTAAATGCTAGTTTTTAGTGGTAAGTTTAATGAATATTCCACCATTTTTCCGAATCATTATAAAATAAATACACAGGGAATGGCATTTGGAAGTTAAATTTTAGGAAAACGAATAAGCTTCGGATAATAACTCTCTTACAGTTCCATCCATATCAAAGCACTGGGATAGAATCAAGCTCATCTCTTTGAAACTGATCTATTTTGTCCGATACTGCCGTTGTTTCGAAACGTGTACGCGCCAAGCTACTAACAAGAACTGCCGCACAATGAACACCAAATGGCACGATGACGTAGTAACACGTGTCTATGAAACTAAATTTTGTCTCAGATTTAACTTTGATTTACAGATATAGAATTGATCACACTATTTTATGTAAAATGTGCAAAGACAGTTTCAGTCAATTTTCAACTTATTTCGAGTTACGGGCGCAAACTAAAAACATTTCTTTGAATTATTATATTATCAGAGAATGAACCACGGTAACCAAAATTACAGTTGCAATTCGCCCTGTTTACCTGGTTTAAGAAGTCGACAGCCTAAAACGTCTGGAAGAACCGATCGCTAAAATATTAAACTCGCTTCATGAATGGAAAGGATAGGGCAATAACGCGCCCGATGACCACGAAGACCTGGGCGAGTTTGCTTACTACGTCTGGCATCGACGTGGTACTAATAGCGCACATCATGTGTCCTTTTTCAAACATCAAAGATCTGATCATGCTCTTGTAAGTTCTGAAGGGAGTTTATATTTTTGAAAATCTTTTAAAAGGCGTCTGTATCAAAGCAGCAGTTTTTCATTTTTAAGGGGGGATGGGACAATAGCACTAGTAAAAATATGTGGGGTCAAAGCAAATCCAAATGGAACATTTCTTAGGGCGTGTTTTTCCGTCACCAGCCGTCATTAAAGGTGATAGACGAAATATCTCTTACTGCACTACGTGATCCAAGTTCTTCAAAGGCAATGCTAACCATGTGGAGATTTAAATATTATTCTCCTCGCGATTAAAATTCTGCGCCATATTAGCCAATACTCACCTCTCAACTTCAAATGAAAGCTCTTTAACTGCTTATCTCTAAACGTGATTGGGTTGTTTTGACACGGCGAGCTCTTGATTGATGTGCTGTATCAATAGCTATAGTGTTTACCTACAACAAGGAGGGTTTTTACACAGCTAGAAAACAAAAGTGAAACTGCAGCAAAATGTGAGTGATCACTGTTGAAAACTGACTCAGTGTCAGAAAGCAATGATTTGGTGTCGTACACACCAGATAATTAGATCTTCAAATCATTAACCATTTCTGCTACAAATACTATTATATTTTTTATACTTTAGCAAACAGATAATCACTCCAGNGTAAGTTCTTACAAACGTCACACGTCCGGGTCTCCTTCGCACAATACCCATTTCTGGAAACTATGTTATAACTAACGTTCTCCTCTCTGAAATATTAACGGGACGTCGGTTTTACGGACATTAAGCGTTGGGGATTATTTTTGTATGGGTTAGATTGCTTTGTATTAGTTTTGTCTGGGACGAATTCAGTTAATTTTGTGTTATTATTACAAATAGCAAGTAGCAGCCATTCTCTGCCAAACGGTCACTGAAATCAAGGCCAGTGTCTTCGCCATTTACGGGTAAGTGCGCTCACATTACTTAACTGTTTAACGCGCGGAATTTGACAGGTCGGCTGGGTATTCGAATTCTATTGCGAAGATACTGTAGTGCCGGTGCTGGATTCCACACTATTGGCGATATCTGTAACGTTAGTTTTCTCACCGAGAATGTCCCTTTAAATCATTGATGTGATAAGGAATTTGTAAAGTTGTCAAATGCGTGCATTGGGTAACTTTCTACCACTGTTTGAAGCCTAGAGCCAAATATTGAAAACATCCGATATCACGAAACGGCTTGATGGTTGGCTTGTTTCATGGAGTAGGCCCTCAGGTTAACTTTGCATTGTTAATGCACATGGAAACCAAACCATAAACAAACATTCAACTCATTTAACAATTTCCTCCTGCGGGTCCAAAAATCCATTGAGTAAAAACCTTTAGCTGGCAGCTGAGTCAATAAAAAATTGTTCATAAATATATTCAAATCCTGGAAATACCCATAGTACATGAATACCCATCGTAATATCGAGCAGTGGAAATACCATAGTGCACAATCAGCTGTAATCTAACCTGTTGACCTTGTAACCTGGATCAGCATAAAATATGGGGGATTTCCAACCGCAGTGTGACTTGTATATGATTCCATAACGTCATGTTCTAGATATCGGGATTTCCGAAAGAGACCTCATGGGCCTTCGAAAAAGGGGTTTGAAAACACCCTACGGTGACTGTTTGGGGATTGAGTTGCATGCCAGGCAGGGAGTACTTTAAATATATGGACGTGAGGACATGTTAATTGTGTTGCAGTTTGTCCCGTCGGCACGCCATCTTTTGGCCACATAATGTTTGAAAAAGACCTCAACGTTGATCAAGTTTGAGCCTAATACTGGAATTAAAACTTACAAAAATTAGCGACGTTGTGTCGGCATCTCACGGACTTCAGCTTGGCTTGTGACGTTATTGTTATTCTGGCCAATTGATAGCGTTTTGGCTAAACGGCGCGGCATTGACGTCAGTACACCANACGCCACCAATTGGCCAGAATAACGATAACGTCACAAGCCAAGCTGAACTTCGTGAGATGCGGGGCGCAACGCGCTAATTTTTGTAAGTTTTAATTCCACTATTAGACTCAAAATTGACCTGTTTTCTCAACCGGATGTCTCAAAATTGTCATGCTTTCATTTCGACTGTGAACATTATTCCTTATGACTGAACTGAGATATCGCTAAGCTTTTCTTCTAATTGCTAAACTGCTGAAGAATTGAATCCCAACTGGCATTAATAGGGATCCTCAAATGCTAAAACATACGTAAAATAACGTGTTATTTGTGTTTCGTGGTAACTGCATATAGGCTACTTCACGTTTCAGCCAACGTGCCTGTACATTTTAAATCATTTTGTTTCTCCGATAACAAAGCATTAGCTTACTAGCAGGATATTAACTGCCGTACTTCGAATACACCTAAAATAACAAATGCGCTGTAGGAATGGTTTCAAGACTCGTCATCCATCAAAGAGATGCTGTCGACAATACAAGTTTTCAAAAGAGCCTCGCCACTTTTTCTGTTAAAGACTCCCAGGTGGCTTTTTGGACATAAACTCGAGTCGTGAATTGAAAATGACAGAGGCTCTTCCGGTAATTCATCAGTGTCTTCAATCGACTGAAGTTTGGTTAAATGAATGATCGAGGAAGCGCATAGCCTCGGTAAAAAGAACATAAGTAAGTGGATCAAAAATAAACCGACTCGCGCTATAAAATAGATAGAATCGTTCATTGGCCGCTAATAGTATCATTGTAGAAGCTGTATTGCCTTCTCACCCCCGACAACTTTACATAAAAATGAATTTTACTTTTCTCCTGAACTCTGGGAAAATTGGCTTCAACTACAAACAGAATTTGGGAGAGAGGCACAAAATAAATTGAAGGAAACCCACTTTGTAAGAGGTGGGGTGATGGTACGAGGGTGTTTCACAACACGCTAATAGGGGAAAGGAAGGCGAAACAGGTTATTTTTCACGAGAGTGTGTTACACTGTCTGGTGGTTTTGCAACACCATGATCAGGAAATCTGTGGCTGTACACTGTTTGGGGATTGATGACTAATGTGCCCTATGCTTCGTTTTCGCTGGAAAAAGTCTCCCCTCGCTCAAATAATCAAGCCGAGCACTCGCTTCCCCACTCATCAGTCATGAGCGCCAGTGCCAGTTAGATTGATGGGGAAAACGCCTAAGTTTTCGTTTAGTATTGGTCCAGACTCTGGTCTTACTTACCAGGTAAATCAACACTGAAGAGTTGGCTATACATGCTCAATGTGGGTCAAGGGAGAGGAGTGGAAAAGAGTGGCTGAACTTAGAAATCTGATCCCACTGGTAATATGATGAAAGGTGGACTCTGGAGATGATGCTCCAAGAAACGGGAAACTCGCCCTCCCTAAATCAAAACCCAGTGGCGGATTTAGGGGGATGGGGGGGGGTGTAAAGGGGCCATGGCACCCCTAATATTCTATCAGATACCATTTGACAGTTCGGGTGTGAATTGCTGACTAGCACATGTGCGCATCCAGGGGGGCTCGAGCCGGCGAATAAACAATGCACAGACCTTGAGCACATCCCTTTTTCTTTAGTAATAAGGTCCGAAAATCCAAAAATTCGAGACCCCTGCATGCCTACATTTTAGGCTGGGCGCGTGCATGTGCCGAAATTCTGGTTATTCCTGTGCCCTGCCCCCGACTCAAAATCATGGATCCGCCCCTGAGACCCCTTGACCAGTCATACCTCAAAGAATTACCGGTGCATCACTCAGCAAGGTACTACACCCTCAGTGTTTTGATGGTTTCAACCAATCCTCAGTCTGACATATGCTTATGCGTCATTGGTGTCCCACATGTGATAGAACCAGGATTTATTTTGATTCTTGGTAAGTAACCTTTCCCTACAGTTGTCCTGTAACACGCCTGAAGCTTAGGTCACTCGTGCCCCTTCAGTCGCAGAAATTTTAGGGAATCTTTAACAAGTTTACTCCATACTACTGAGGTTTCATTGTCCAAGGGTAGATTGGAAAGATTTGCAATGCTTGTTAACAGGACAAAACCGGGTTTGGTATCCCACTACATCAGATTAGCGGCATCATTTCCCCCAGCACGTTCATACAGTTTCCACGCACTGGTGCCAACTGGTCAAGGGACCATGTCGTTTTCTTGAGTACAGATAACAATTCAAACAATTAAAATATAAAATATTTATTTCCAAACATTAATCTCGTAGACTGACATGTCACAAAAAGTTTAAAATTGCAACCTCACAAAATTAACATTATACATACATGTAGAGATTTAGTAAAATTCCTAGAATGTTTTTACAGAAAGATGATTTCAGTTTGGAACAGGCAAAAAGCATAGCGATTAAAGCCCATACGGGCTCGAGGCGTAAAACCTGAAGAGTACCTATGAAAAAACAATCGGTTTGTAAACAAATGACTTAGTTACCTTGTTATCTAGCTTTAAAACCAAGAAGATTAATGCAAACAACATATGCTCTCACGTTATGGAAAGTTTTACAACTGGTACTTAGGATCGAGGAAAATATTATACTTAAGACAACATCACTAAAATGGGCTTCAGTTTAAAGGAATGCTTCATAACACAAAATAAAATACCAATCTCAATAAAACATTAATGTTTACATAGAAATTTTTATCTCGTAATGATACCTAATCCCAGAAGAAAAACATATATCAACACCGCAGATGGTTTATTACCTACAATTCTACATCCGCCAATCTTTGTCTCTTCGCTACTCAACTGGCAAATTGGTCCCAAATGGGATCACGGTGCACTAGGCTCACAACATTCCTGAGTTAGTTGACCCATTTTCCCCCGTTGCGCTGTAAGCAAGATTGCTTTCTCCGCCCAGTCTCACGTCATCACTTGACACGGTGTACAACGTCGGACTACTGGCTTCCATTTCTTTTTCCAACCTCTTCTTCTCTTCAAGTCTCCGTCTATTTTTTTCAATGGCCGGTAACCATTTCTCCGTCGGTTTGCAGAGTCGAATGAATCGCTAAATATAGAAAGTCGTAAAGAGCGATAAGTTACAGGTGTACAGGGCCAAATTCTTCAATATAAGAACGGGCGTGTGCATGTGACGTGTGTGTCTGGGTGTGCGTGTGTATGTTTGTGGGTATTACGTTTATGCTTGCAAATATAATGACTTACGTGAATAACTTTCTAATCCTAATTTGCATTTCAAAATCCCGAGTTTCTAGTATACATGTACGGGCTGTCAATTGCACTGAATAATAACCACTTACATTGAGTTTGCACAACAGTAGAGAAGGAAATGTAAGAACAAGTTCAAGTTTGATTTCAAATACAAACGTTAGACTCCTCGCCACAGAACAGACGTTGTATGATGGGTGTCGATGTCTTCTTAAACATCGAAGTAGAACACACACTAAGTTATTTTTTTCGATTCCACTAGTCTTTCTACAATGGGCAAAATAACCTGGTGTGTTTTAACTCTAAAACTTAGTCTACACAGTGTTGTGGCTTGGGCACACGATGGATTGTACAGGTCATCCTCCTTAGTCAACAGTGAAAAACACCACAATGCAAGATTAAAAATGGTCGAAACAGATGGCCGTTCTGTAGACGCAATAGACTCGCGGAAACTCAATGTCACGTAAGACTTAACGAGACATCGCCATACATTACAACACGATTACATTAGCTTTACTTGAACGCTTCTTGCGTCCGGGGAGTTGTAGCCTGATTTTGTTTTCAACTACCGACACGAGCGTGCGCCCTTACCCTTCCAAGGGACTCCCCCTCTCTCGCTGAGCGAACGTAGTTGAACACGGCAAAGATAGGTATGACGACAACAGAGCTGAGCGCCATCAGCCAGCCTATGGCATTAGCCCAGTCGGGGAAGACGTAACTACCGTAGGTAAGACCAGTAAACTCGATAAAGTTGGCGATCAAAATTGCCTAAAATACACAACGATATAAGTTAATCTTATGTAGTTCCTTGACGATCAGTGTATGTATTCAGCCAATTATCTACATAAATAGCGAGTTGAACTCAGCAAAACTACATATATCCTGAAGTTAAGAAGTTTAGTAAAAACATTGTGGACTTTTGAGTTCTGACTTTATTCCAATCCGCCATTAACCATGACTTTAAATAAATTAAAAATTTAACCAAAAAGATTGATGCATTCAAAGCGAAAAAACGGCATCAACAGCACAAGTTTCGTGTCAAAGCCAAGTCTGAAAACATTGTTACAGAATTCTAAACTGTTTCGTTTTCGCTTCATGCTACTTACCTTATAGATTTTTCATAGTCATCAGAATCTAAAATAATTTCTACAGAGTTTTGGAGAACGGTGCGTAGGGAATTCGAACAGTATCTCAAAATTTCATAAGAATCTGACCAGAAATTTCTGAGAAATGAGGTGTCAAAGTTTGTCGAATTTGGACATTTTTCTAGGCCCCTACATAACCTTAATGGAACTTTGATACAGCAGACGTGTATGGACAAGGTACATAATTATCCATTGTTGGCAATATTCTATATCAAAAATATGTACTTGTACAAACTAGATCACATCGGCTTCATGGCTTTCATAACATCCAATCGTGTGATTTCGTTACTGAATACGTATAACTTTTTTATCAGTTTCTCCATCGCATATTCCACAGCTTATTTCTTCAACGTAGTAGACTTGCGTGCTTGGACCGAGGGACGTCACGTGACATTGTTGTACTTACCAACAGCAAAACGGGCGAGATGAACTTCCACACGACCCACCAATACTTGCTCTGAGGAGATTTCAGCATGTGCTCAAGATTCTTCAAGATATTGTCAGCACCTGCGCAAGGAAATGAAGTCATGAGCACTGGAAAAGTTAATGTTAAAAGAGCAACCAATAATCCTGTGCAAAATCGTGCTTTAGAATGCTTGCATGCTTTCTAATACATGTAAGTGGTTAATTTATTTCACAAACATAAACCTTAGATAGCGCCATTGCCCACTGAATCAAGAGGTTGCAACCCAAAAAATCATGGAATGCGATTTGTATGGCTTGGAATTAAAAAGTAAGTTGTTCAACATATGAGTCAATTTATATAAAGGAATTTTGAATTGGCAAAGTTTATTGATTACAATGACAGTTGAAACTACGGCTAGGTATCGAGACTGCATGGTCATGTTTCATGTAATGGTTAGCCTCACCTCGTATTACCTCTGTCTGAAGATGAGACATGACCAGTCTCGAACTGTAGCCACTATCACAACACTAGCCGAACAAAAAGTAGCAATAATGTGATTTGGCATGGATAATCACTCTCAGACGTATGGAGTCGATAGTTTAAATGTAAATGAAGTCACGAATGGCACCACTTAACTTAACTTGAAGTAAGTGGTTCTTTGGTGAAAAGTTTCTATAATTCCTCAGTTGGATATTTTCAGTCTTTGGCATTAACTCAATGATACTGTCACGTAGACTTAAAAGAATGGCTACATGTACTTCCAATCAATGTTTACTATCCTCACCGTAGACCCACGGGAAGACAATTCCTTCGGCAAGACCAATGAGTACGAGCGACCAGCCGCTGCTGTAGTAACTCATCAGTTCCTCCCAAAAGATGCCGCCCTGAGCGCACATGGTCAGCCCCAGCAAATACATGAAGATGCAGAGGCCGGCGGCAACCCAAGTCTTCTTCGGGCGCAGCTTTGGTATCATGTCAACGATCGCCGTTTGAATATTCTCAAGACCCGCAAACTGCAATTGGAAATATGATTAAACGGCTTGCCCGTCCTGATGCGCAAAGCTCAATATTGGGACAGTTCCTGATAAGAAGGTGGATTGTTTTGACAATTCCTCACACCCCAACGGGGAATACGTCATTAATATTCCGATACCACTTCTTTTCAGATGTATTTTTGGCTCCCGCACTGTTTCAAAACCATTAAAAATAGTTCACTTCCGACTTAACAGATTTCTTGATCCCATCACTGTCTGCTTTTTCGTCTGGAACACTTACATGCAATATTGTCACACAGTTTCACTGCACTTCTGGAATAGCGTAGGCTGCTGCTAATAAATGAACATATACATTTAGATGCAAAGCAGTTTGTCAGAACCAATACGTGGCTGCATATAGTGTAGCGAGAAATTTTATCCCATACGTGTTGAATCAGTCAAGTGCATGTAATATTGTTTTCCGTATTCACCTCCAGCACTACATTAACAGTGCTCTCTGACATGGCAATTTCAAAAGGTAGGTTAATGTCGACATGACGTCGTTAGCCGGTTCGATCATCAAACTTCGTTCCCGTAATAGTTTACAATTGCAGCAGTATAAATAACAGTCAACATGCAATCAGGTCCCAAACGTAACATCTAGAACAAAACTGTTAATTACATGTATGTCATACTTCTGTCTCAGTTTTCAATTGCTAAATATTACAGCGTCTGCAAATTAGGCGCCTTTTTCTCGGTAGCTACAATATCAAATATTGTTATTTAACTATTTTTAGGAAATGTTATACATTCAATGCACAATTACCGTTGTTTTCATCTGTGTTATCTCTTTTCAAGTAATAAATTGTTACATTTCAAACTTTCTTTTACTAGATAAAACTTGTTACCTAACGCGCAAGTTCTTACATGCTATAGGATGTGACCCGCCACATGAACAGTCTGGGTGAATTATTTTTAAAAATCTGCCGAAAAATGAAAGAAACTGAGGAATTCGGCCTCAGTCCATACGCGAAATAATGTCTCGTGGGATATCAGTTCATCTACGCCAATCGAGGTACGTTTTGTGTATATATTTTACGCACTAATACAAAATACGCAGTTCTTTCATGTAAGGATCCACCAACAACCTCTAATGTGTAACCAACCTTACCTGACTGTCCAAGCCTAGGAGAAGCAGCATCAAAAAGAACAGAATCGCCCATAGAGGAGACACTGGGAGTCGAGAGACCACCTCCGGGTATGCAACGAAGGCCAGACCAGATCCTGAATGATCAGTGCAAAAACATTATACACACACACAACTCAGAAACGGTGACAGCAGATTAACGCTTTCATCAGTGGCCTACTGTACATTACAGAACAATTGAATTAAACCCAGTCTTGTATGTTAACTGGGTGTAAGATTCTGACAATTTCTTGACAAAATAAATAAAAGTAAAGGTTAAAGTTAAAGGCCAAGTATGGTGCCAAAATGACTATTTTTACATCTAAAATACATTTATTGATGAAAAACATAAAATTACTGTGCCATAGCATACCTCAGTCGTTAATTAAGTAGGCCTTCGACAATACAGTAGCCCCATCACGAACCCCGTTTAGCGCCAAAAAATCTTGAGACGGCGCTTGCTCTAACCGAAGTCTATAACATCATTGTTACAACGAATTTGGCTTTCACCGTGTCTCCAGAGTATTGGAATCAGAGATGACTCGCCATTTATTTTAGTGTAAAATCCGTGGAAAATCAAGGAAACACATTAATTTTTCATTTCATGTCAGTTAATATTAAAAGTAATCAAATTCACTACCTTTAAAATTTGTATTCAATTATTTAGCACACATTCGAATACGGGCTCGTATGGGAATCCCCGGGAGTGTGACTGGTGCCGTCGAAACAGCCGGAAAAAACAAAAGGCTTCGTCTGAATTGTTATCAGCCATTTCAGTGTTTATTATAAAGTGTAATGTGTTTGATATAAAAACTTTGATGTTCGTAACTTTCCATCCATGTCTTTTTGAAGCCGAAGGTGTGAACGCTGCGCGATTCCAATACGGACGGCTGTCGAGTGTGTCCTGTTTGGGTATAGGCAACAGGCCATTTAATTTGGTGCAAAATACTTGGAAACGTCACAGCATATATCAGCATGATCTTTTCGTACAATGCAATATTCAAATTCATTTAAAATTTTATATTAAAAACTCAATTTTCAAAATAAGTTGCCTTGAAACGCCGCCATTTTGACTGGGTCAAGCTCAAAAAATTGAAAATTTAATAGCAACACAACATTGTGCGTGTCTGCAATAAATTAAAACTGCATTGCATGAAAACATACCCAATCATAAGAATTTGTAATCAATTGAACGTTTTAAATTCAGTATCAGAATTCCGTTAGGGCTACGGGAACGACCCAAATCAGACAGAATATTCCGGATTCCCTATACTCTGGGCCGGAACAGTGACACGAAACGTCGAAGGGCACACTGCAGATTTTTTGTAGCCAACCAGCTAGCTGTTTGAAGACTATCGCCAAAATACAGCTAGGTAACACTGTAACTTGAGCTCTGTTAAACCCTAGACTATAGACCCTATCACGAAATTTCATGCAGAGCCAACGACCGACGGCCGGGGTGCATGCAAAATCTGGGAGACAACTCGGACACTCACCTTGCCCGTTCAGTGCGAGTCGTTTAAGGGAAGAATAATCTAATAAACGTCATTTTCTAGCATTACTCTCTGCCTTTTGAGTTTTGTAACAAAGAAAGTCTGTTGTCGTTTTGAAAACAGTACGCTCGTGAAACGCGCACGCGCCGTACTAAAATTTTGCGATTACTTTTGGGACATGATAACAGCTTCGCAGCAATAAAGCTTGTTCTAAATTCGGTTTGCTGGTCTTAAAAATGCTAATAACTTGTAACAAAATGAGACCAGATCCGACAATTTGTTGTGACAGTACGCAACCTCGTGGCAGCAAAGAACAGTTGATAGAAGAATAAACCGAGGAAAAGAAACTGTTCAGGTCAGGTGACGTAATCGCCAAACGACCACTCCCAAGAGCGCACTTCAATTTTAGCAGTAGATGAGCGGTAGAATGATAATTCTTCCAACACCGGTAATAATTTGGTTTACTCAAAGAGCGGTGCAGCTTTTAATGACACTACTTCTGCGACAGATTTTATCTTTTTACCCACATCGACGCGAAGCTGCATCTTTGCGCAGGCTCTTTTGGGATGACCCTTCCGCTTTGCTCCAGCTTGGCGTTAAGACGTATGGCTGACATGGAGTACAACTTGCTCTACTATACAAACGGATGACAAAAAGTTGTCACGTGGTGTCTGTTTGGACACTGTCAGTTCTGTTTACACACACATTCTTGCACGTCCTCATCTCGTTTCGTGTCAGCTGATTCGTGTCAATTTTGTGGTGTAAACGGGATTTAAACCCTGAGTAAATTTGCCTCAGCATTGTTAACTACTGAAGACGATCTGCCAAATGCTGCTTTCAAGTATCATATTCCAGTACAGTCTCCATACCAAACTTAAAAAACAATGTTTTGTAGTTTATTGTGTTTAAAACTTCACACTGAGACCAGAAGATAGCAAGAAAAACGAGATCACGAATGAAACATATAGTATTTCGTGAGCATGCTCGAGACTTAGCAAATTGGCGGACACTGAAATGAGGTGAGGTGGCAATGTTGATTTCACCGTTTTGGTTTCATTCGCGATTTTGCGCCACAAGTGCAAGACAATGTCTTGCGTCAGTCGAACGAAGCCCAATTTTAGCCATGGAGACGTTTCTTTTTCAAGCCAGTTCCTTAAAGGTGTTGAACTCTAAAAACAGATATTATGGCTTATACGCGTATAATAGCTTAAGCAGCACTTACCCGAAGCAACGACATCCTTGACTTCTTTTCCAAGTTCCTTAGCCATGAAACCAAGGATAGAGAATACCACAAATCCGGCAAAGAAGCTCGTAAGACAGTTACCAAGGGCAACAATGAGAGTGTCCCTAAGGAGAGACAAAGGGTAGCACGTGGAATGAAGGTTAATTTCCACTTCGAAGTACAAGTTTCTCTGAGTGAAGAAGTCTGCGGTACTGGCATTGTAAACGCAAACTGAGTCTAATCTCTTGATTGTGATTGGAATAAATGTCCAGAGGTCTGTTTCTTGAAAGTGACGTCAGACTTAAGGCAGAAATGTGGACGTCTTACTTTCCCACTTCACAATTATTGAAACAATGCCAAGTAATTATGTGCGCATCAAAGACTAAAAAAATAGTAATGATCTCAGATACATGTAGTTGCATGTATATTCTGAGAATTTCTCAGACATTCACGTTTGTTCAAATGTGATTTAATTGTTATTCAATCACATATAGGGAGCGTAAGACCGGAGTTCTGACTTGAAAGTCTTATGTTACTTTTCATGAAACAGTCAGCTGGTTACTATGGCTACCACACCAGCAGAGTCCTCTTTCGAACCAACCTGTCTTAAGGAACAGGAATGTTTGATTTCTGATTACTTTTCATGTCAATCCTTAACTCCTTAATAGAAAGTCTTTAAATTGCAATAAGCAGTTTAAGATAGTAACGTAGCATATACCTGCAACTTGTGTATGGACCCAGTGGCGGATTTAGATGGGGGCCAAGGAGGCCATGGTCCACCCTAAAATTCTCCAAGATTCCATGTGGCAGTTCGGGTGTGTGCATTTCTGACGGGGCAAAATCCTGGCTAATACTCTGCCCTGGCCCCACCTAACTCAAAATCCTGGATCCGCCCCTGGGACCATTGTGTTATAGCATATGTTAATTCAATGATATTACATTTGCTATAGTTACAGGCCACGCTCAAAGTCCCAATGGGGGACTAAGTAGAATTTCACCCCAGCAGTTGAAACACATGCACACCTGCAACTGCCACAGGCTGGCTCACCTAAGTACGTTATTGTGAAACTTGTTGTAGCTGGAGAACGTCATGAGGCCTCCCATACCAACACTCAACGAGAAGAAGATTTGACCGGCTGCGTCAGCCCAGACCTGAAACGTTACCATTAAGGAACTGTATTTCATGCCAAAAGGTATATACTCCTCGCAGGAAACACGACAAACCACCATTTTTTCGAAATAAAACGACAGATGGTGTCAACACAAAACCTCTGACATAGGCCTGTAATGGTCATACAATACAGCAAAATTCACTCTTAAATAGTTGATGAAGTGACAGGAGCAATCAGTCGCTATGAGCAAATGTATGTCTTCCTCTCTAACATTAGGCAGTGAAAGTGAATTTCCCCGTTGCGGCCGGAACACTGCATTTGGAGACTCGTTTTACCAGGGACTTGTTCAGCCTCGTTTGATCTTGGAGAATTTTGCAGAAATTATTTTCGAACTCGATCACAATACCCAGATATGCGGGTTTTGTATACAGACAGAATAATGCGGACAAAGTGTCGTGAACCTACCTTTGGCTCTGCCAGTTTCTCCCACTTGGGAATAAGGTAGAATTTAACTCCTTCGCCAGCACCATCCAACGTGACTCCACGGAAAAACAGAATGACTAGTACGAGATACGGGAAAGTTGCAGTGAAGTAGACAGCCTGAAACAGGACAGATCGAAAACCTAGGTGTATATGTAATGTACGGCGTATTCTAAGTACCTGGGTCAATCATCTTGTTTTGAAGTATCTATTCAGCAAAACATGACGAGGAGGCAGTGTGGCCTAGCGGGATCAGTGTCGACTTCCTTATCTCAAGGTTGTGGGTTCGAGTCCCACTGCAGCACACTGCTTGGCCCTGGCTTGAATCAACATTGGCGGATCCAGGGGGGTCACGGTGGTCCGGACCCCTTCTTTTTTCTCTTGATTTTAGTGATATCATATCTAGAATTTTTGACTTGGACCCTTTTTTAAACAAATCTTTGATCTCCATTTTAAAAAACTTGGACCCGCCCCTAAGGTCAGACCTCTAGCTTTTCGGCTCTTCAGATTGGTTTAACCTATATATTAATGAAGCATGAGAATGGTTCCAGGTGATCAGTGCAATGGGTCCACTTGAGCGACCTGCGCATGACTGGTACAATTTAGAGGTAACCAGACCATCTCCAATTATTTTTTAACATAATACAAGCCTTTAATAAATCATCACAGGGGGACAAACCGAATTCAAATTATTACCGAGTTGCCAAAAACTTTCGAACAGAAACATTACATTTGTGCCCAACCTTGCACAACTCCTTCAACAAAGAATATTCAGTCAAAATAAAGCAGTCCATTAGCGTATGCTATCTATTGGAATTTTTTAGTTTGTTCCACGAATCATGCATCGAACTTCAATAGTTCGAGTTATGACAAACATGGCGTTTTTCCTGAGATGAACTAAGCGTGAGCCTTACCTGGTTGCTCAAATTTATGAAGTCTCTCATAAACATAAAATAGTGTTACAAAAGTTCCACTGAACCATTTCGAAGACTGTGCTAAGTTTCCGCAGTTTTCATTCTTTCTTTAGCAAAAGACACCCATCTGTCCCTATGCTTCATTTCGCATTACCTTTCCCGACGACTTGATTCCCTTTATAATGCACAGGAAGCAGAGAACCCAAGCTAACAGAAGAACAAGACAGAGTTCCCATTTCAATCCGCCCATGTCCTCGATGCTGTCTGTACGGTCCAGCATTCTTCGGCTGTATAAAGAGAATACACGTTAGCCTAAATTTAGTGTAACCATTCACCACACGCAGCAGCACTTGCAACAATGGAAGTACCGGTATTAGGGTGGCGTTCAGCAGACGCAAGACATTCTCGAATAAAGCTATTGTAATCAAGTAATTTGCTTATAATGTATATATCTCGCGAAGACTTGCATGATCTGACCTTTCGTGAGTTTCATGCGACCAGGAAATCAGCTCAGGGTTACAACCCACAAGGCCAGTTTGTTGAGAGCTTAGCGAGAACGCGAGAGACTTCAACGAGATGTCGCCACGCCCCACATGCAAGCAAGAGGTTCACTAGGTCTCAGTAGGATTCACTCTCGATGGTCACGCGTTACGGAACGGGAATGCAGCTCCGGAACTCTACTAGTGATTGACATCTGGTTACAACATTTGCATGCAAGGTTACTGCGCCGACTGAAATCTACTTGCTGAAATCGACGTAAACGTCGTAGGGTAAAGCATATATAACGCCAATCTTTTTAGCAATTAAGTTCACTAAAAGAAAGAAGCAGAAAACAGTGCAAAAAATACACTTAAAATTGAGTAAAATAATTGTAGTATTTGTACACTTAAGTAAAATCATTTATACATTATCAATACACATTAAATTGCCTATCGACAGGTTACATTGACATGTCGTAAACAAGAAAACACCATAGATTTGTAGCCCTAGAGTCCTGTGATAACATCAGTAAACGACAATATAGAAATGACCTGTCTTTTTTCATCTTACTCACTTGAAATACTCTTCAGACGGCGACACAAGAGATTTGGAAGCAGTAAGGTTTTCCTTCAATGCCGTGTAGTTTATTCCAGCCTGCATAGTCTCGTTGATGCACTTCCGGTACAGCCAGATACTTCCGGTGGGTACAGTTTTGTTCACGAACTCGCACACATCTGCTTCTCGTTTACTCCAGCAGTCTAAAGAAACATAACGCTCGTTAAAAGAAGACATGTCACTCGCTCTTTAGTTCAAGAACGATGCAGAACGCGAACTATCGCAAATACATCGGATTTTGATGTCAAGTTCGGCTCACAGCATACGTTACTTCCATAAGTCACTGGTTATAACTTGTAATCACCCAGCTTGCACATGGATTTGAATTTTGAGTCACAATTGGAATCGTACCTAACCAAACCTGTTAGATGTTAAAACTTTAATGATATTATTGTCACGACATGTGCTTAGTTCATCACGTCTACCATAACACAAATTGGTCGGTGGGTATATTCTTGTCGTGTAGTCGGTTGGAAGTGTATATCCTGGCCATGAAGTCCGTTGGAAGTGTCTATCCTGCTCATGCAGTCAGAAGTGCCTGTGTATCCTGGTCACGTAGTCAGTTGGAAGTGTGTGGCATGGTCATGTAGTCAGTTGGAAATGTGCATCCTGGTCATGAATTCAGTTGGAAATGAGTATGCTGGCCATATAATGAGTTCGAAGTGTATACCCTGGTCATGTAGTCAGTTGGCATCTTAGTTTGTCATGGTCGTGTTGTCATTTGGCGGGGTGTGTCCAGGTCATGTAGTCAGCTGGAAGTGTGTATCCTGGTCATACTGTATACTCAGGGAGCGTGTAACCTGGTCATGTAGTGATTTGGAAGCCTGTGCCCCGGACAAGTAGCCAGGAGGAAGCATGTCCTGGTCATGTGCGTTCTGTTGGCATTGTGTGTCCTGGTTAGGCCTACGTATTGAGCTGGCAATGTGTAGCCTGATAGCAAATGATCAAGAATATTATTTTATTCTTAACGGGCGCAGTGACTTTATACCCAATGAATGTTCACGTAGTCATTTGGAATCAAATCGAACCACTTGCACAGTGAGTTTTAATAAAACGAATATCTGGTGTCAATCTTTAAAAACGTTTGCAGTGTCACGCAATACTTCGCTACGGTAGGTTTAACCCCAATTATTGATTTGGGTCTAAAACCACTCGTGCGTCCACTTGCCACACAGCTTACGTATGTACGTGCTCTCACGTGCGTGCGCATGGCGGTTTGTGTGTGTGGCTGTAAAAAGAGGGTGGTGTGTAGCTGAACCTGTCAAAAATTTCATTTCTACTATTCAGGGCCCAGGGATAGACAAGATTTCCCATATGGAGTTGCTTTACCTTGTGCTGTTGTTCTGAGGGAGCCAAGAATGACTGAGTAAAAATAAAATGTTTTAGATTTAGCCGAATATAAAGACCTCGACTTTATCAAAGGTGATCAAACCTTGTCTTCCGTTTCCTTATGTTATCTTGAAGTCGTCGAAACAAACATGTATGCCTATGGTGTTTTTACAAAGCCAAAGTTCAATCTGCAACAATTTACAGAGATATAGTGTTGTGTATATAAAGCTTTTTGTAAACAGTTTATGCAAATACGTCGCATACTTCCTCAAAGATTTGTCGTCCGCAACTATTTTCAGGAAAGTACACGTTCTCCGTCTTCGTTTGTAGAACTAATTATGCGCTGTGCCTAGCACAACTACCAAATCTTGATCATCTCGTTGGGAATGTTGTCGATTTGAAGGCGTTTTAGGGCAATCTGGCATATTGTGCTTGATCTGGGAGGTATTTTGACACTTTCAATCGTTTTTTTTCATAAAAACGAAATAAATAACTTGGAAGTTTGATGCTGTAAGTCACACAATGCAAACACTGCGTCTATTGTGCGAATGAGTAGTTATAACGTGTAATATGTCTGTTTCAGACATCATTGCTCAAGTTAGAAAACAAAGTATTATATTCAGGGGCTGAGACTGAAAATAGAAAACCGTCCCAGAAAAGGCAGAGAACATGGATCATCCGACATTCTTTGAACTGGCCCTTTGTGTTACGCTACGGGTTTGAAAAAACTATTGTTAGTCAATTCATTTCAGGAGAGATTGAAATGGATGTTATAGTACAGAAAACGCCTCACGGTCTTTACGATCGTGGAAAAGTTGGTCATTGTGAGCAGTTCTTGAAAGGCGCACGCACACCAGAAACAGGTTTACTTACTATCTGTATTCCAGGGGTTAAAACAGCCCACCCAGGGAAGGTCTGATGTGAAGCTGGCAAACATGTAGTAGAGGGACCAGGCTATTATCATGTTGTAATATATGCTGCCCAGGAATGAAATAATCACCATCCCAGCTCCCACGCCTGAAAAAGACAAAGAGAACAAAGTCGAAATGTAGAGCAATTCACTGAAACGTGATTGACACTAAGAGAATCGTTTACCAAACAGCTGGGAACTAATTAAAGACGAATTTCTAATGAACATTGGCACGTCAGATGCTTTGTACGTACTTCGTAATGTAGAATCTCTGGCGCCAAATAAAGTTAGTAATGTCAACCTCCTGACTTAGCAATGTACAAATGCTGTTAAAGTGGTGATTCGTGCGCAGTTTTTTATGAACGGAATTTCAATAAGTGGATTAATAATGGAACGTAAGGTCAACCATTCTGAAACAGCTAAAAACAAGTCTAAACCGCAGAATGAAATCTGGCCAGGGGTCTGTTTCATTAAAATTTTTTTAAGACAAAAAATTGGTTTCATGCTCTCACTTCACAACTGGTGAATAAAGGTTTAGCCAATTCATCATGATCACAGCAGTCATATGGTGCATCAAGAAGAAGATTCTAGAAATTATCTCGGTAACTATCAGTTGTGTGACGTCGTCTCAGCGACTTCGCACTTTTGCTCAAGTCAGGCATACATCACTGATTTTTGTTATTTTCGATAGAAATGAGTCAGTTTACCTTGAAATAGAGGACAGCATTCGAAGACAGTCATAGGTCCCTCGGCTGCGTACTGCCCCATGGTAAGTTCGATAAAGAAGATTGGTAGTCCCACAAACGTCAACATGATGAAATACGGGATAAGAAATGCACCTAAAATTGTCGATAAAATGTATCTGAATAATGCTCACCGCAAAAGTTCTGAAAATTGACGAAAACTGTGATCTAACCACTGCGGCTAGTTTTCAAATGATTCGATGGTATTCACGTTTCGGTTACTTCAAAATTTTGCGACAACTTTGACAAATACTGAACAAAATTGCCAAAATTCCATCGATCGTTTTAAAACAAAAGGAATTGCCCCACTCTTAAAACAAATAATGCGTTTGGAGTTAAGGAAGAATCATACATCGGCTTGATAAACAAGTTTTAGTGAATTCAAAGGTTTCGAAATGTTCGCAGTTGACTTATATTTATATTGGTAATTGACACAACTTTCGTATTGACCACGAGGTGTCTCTTGTGAAACATGCGTGGACATGAGCTCCATTTCGTGACCAGCACTAGTCATTCACTACCATAAGTACATGCTGACTTCCGTGATAGGTATAAACTACTTTGGTATCTCTTCCGGCATCGTGAATATTCATGATGCTGAATGCGTTAGTCTTTTTTCTTCTCTGAAGTTAATTCGTCTGTTGCGTGAGTTATCCTGAGCCACGCTTACATGTACATGTATCTAATATTCAGAAGCCGTTCAGCCCTCTACCTCGATTATCAAAGCGGCTATAATCTCGCCTTGTACCACAAAAATCTGATTTAGACTACTTCCAGACATAAAATTGGTATAAAATTGTTCCCTAATCAAATTCGACGGGATTTCCGAGGTTCAAAAGAACTGGCAGTTCGCTTTTGCCTGAAACCAGGCAATAAAATTCGACTTGTCAGTGGCGTGTTGTTTTATGCACCGAGCAGGAAATTAAGGAATAACGAACTGTCACCTCTTTGCAAACCCAGAAATCACTTCTTATCTGAGCAAGGAAGAAGTTGAGACCAATCTTCTAGCAGTGACCGATGTAAATAAAAATTCATTTTTTGGACAGAACGCGGGTTTTCCTCGTGGATACAGTGGATTGGTTGAATCTTATCTATCGATAAATATAGATTATTACTTGGCGAAGCCGTTATCCCCCGTTATCTGGAGCCCGAGTGGATTTTGGAGTGTTATCGCCCGAGGGGCGTTAGCCCCGAGGGTGATAATTCTACAAAATCCATGAGAGCTCTAGATAAGGGGGTTAACGACTGAGAACATGTAATCTATTTATACCGCATACTGAACGAGAAACATTGCAATGAATCGATCCACCTTTCTCGACTCGCTTCGGCTTTGTAACTACTTTCTATGTCAGAGGCCCGGGGTCGGAGGTCGTGACCTTTTAAGAAAACCAGAGCTATTTTTATCAAATAATGCTATTACTCAAAACCAATTGAAAAATTGAACAAAATAGAAATTAAGTGAATCTATAAATTAAGGTTTAACAACTATTATAGGTTACTACACATTTTATCACGCTAAGCTTCGACCGGGAAAATATCGTCTGCTATAGTAGGTTACCACTAGTAACTGAGTATAATGCTAAAGTCAAAGGATCACGACGACACGATACCGCATTCAAATTGGAGATCGGTGATTTACAAGTGAGAGAACACGAGAGAAAAAATTTTCACTGAATTAAAATATTGTTTTTATGGAAATTATGCGTCTTATTTTTCATAGCGTATAAATGTCGGTACAATGCCCTTGGCTGAACATGCGATTGATGCGCGTGCTCATTTAAGTATTCTATTTTCACGTTCGATGACGTCAGCCGCTGAGTGTAGTAGTAAAGTCGGCGACTCGAAACTCTTGATGCCAGGGTTCGAAACCGACCTCGGTTTCCCGCCAAAATGTTACCTCACTAGTGAGATGACTATATGGGTTATTACAGGGTTGTATCTGCCTTTCGAGGCTAATATTGTGGGATAAAATGAAGAACTTAAAAATTCGGGGTCCAGCTCCCAGAATGAATACACTTTTCTTCTATGAGCATGCGCAAGTAAAGAAAACAATTAATTGACGGTTCATATAATCTCCCGTGTGTCTGCACGCAACGCTAGAAGGCACCACGCCCAGTGGCGAGATGCAAACTCACCGCCTCCATTACTGTAGCATAAGTACGGGAAACGCCACACGTTGCCTAAGCCTACAGCGTAACCGAGACAAGATAGGATGAACTCGGCCGACCCGCCCCACTGGCCTCTTTCTGTGTTTTCCTCCACCTCCAGGATATCATCTGTACTTTTATGGAAGTCTACCGAACTGCCATCGGGAACCTAGAAAAGATACGCGTAAGTCGTGAAGATTATATTAAAAGGTTGGTGTTTCGACAGCAATGCTTAGGCATCAACAGAAATTAGACCTAGCACTGGAACACCTATGTACGAACAAAGGCCATCAATTGGGTCAACCAATCTGGAATGCCTATGAAGAAGAGCGAGCGCTTCTCCTGCAAACTGCAAAACAATTCATGTAAAGGCTACGATTAAACCCCAGTGAGGGTCGCCAAGGCGCACTTAAGTGTGGTCATGCAAGTACAGGTTAAATTCTATGCGATTTCTCGGTGCGAGGCTCTGAAAGACTCTACTGAGGGCGCTGAGGGATGCGTCGACGTTGACAACAGAACGTGACATGGACAGCTATGGCCACTACACCTGTGACGACAACAACGTTGCCGATGACACCGGCACCAACAGCCCAAATGCCGTTGCCGACGCCGCTTCCGCAGACAATACAGCCAGGGACAACGTGCACAAAGTAATGACGTAGTCTAGTACAACTTACGTTGGTTGAGAACCTGACAATTCTGAAATTATAACGAAAGGCAATGTCCGACCTGTGATGATTATGACGGCGACGATGAATACGAATGGGACGATGAGCACAGATACGGAAACGATGAACGCAAAACTGAGTTCTACAATGAAATTTCTAGGGACTAAAAGAAAAATTCTCATTGACTAAAAAAAATTCTCAGTGACTAAAAGAAAAGTAATCAGGTAATGAAGTCGTACAGAGAACATTTTGTAACGATGGACGTGATATGTTTAAATACGAAAATTCAAGCGGCAAAGCGAGGAATCGACAAATGGCCGAAACAGTGCCATCGTGGGTCCTACTTCGGTCACAAACCATAGGATCACGTTTTGTTTTCAAAGAAATTTGGCTTAGGTAAATTTCATTTGAGGACATTTCATTGGTGAACAAACGTAACCTCTATATCGAACAAGGAAGCATAATATATTTTGGCAGACTTCACGTCCGTACATTGTGTGTACTTAGTGAATTTCATTTCCCTAAGTAAAAACATTACCACCTCAGGTGTTATCACATTCGTTAAATTTATCAGCAGTCCATCTTTGAACGTGTTTATTTGCATATGGGCTAAAATGTAAGCCCCAGCCACAGTAAATTGCTCACTAAGTTACAGGATTAGACTCGGCTAGAAGCATATAGCTCCATCATGTAACCTCGCGTTATAGGAGTGTGGACTCTCAGCAATGGGGTGTTTACATATGGTAATAAAGTTACAGCAGAAGGCATCTCAGTGTCAATGTAAAATTTATCCACTGTCTCCCCTGGTTTTATTTCCAAAGAGAAAGCTTGCATTGAAACTTGAAAGTCACGATCTATTTTCCTTAAATTTCAAAATGCAATCCCAAAGGATGACTACTCGCATAAGAGGTCACAACGTGTCCAATATATGCTTGTTTTCTGCATCATTGAGGCTACATGTCACGTGTCATAACTAAACGAGTACTTTTCTGTGCGTAGTGGTTTTGCTTAATCTACTTTTTAGCTCTTAAACGATCATCATTCTTGTCTTAATCAACGCTTACTTTAGACAGTACTGCAGTCACTATTGGCCCCAGTAGAGACGGTGAAGCTCCAACAGGAGCTTTATATGCCTGAAACTTTTCGACGAATTATGCCTCACAGTGATTAAAACGTCTAAGCCCCGTTGCTATAAGTATCTTTTGTGCATAGAGGGACACCTTATGAGACCGTCGATGTCTTTAATTCCTTCCAACTGGAACTCAGTCCCGACTTTTTCTTAAACAGTCCACGATAAATATAGTGCGTGATTGGACTATAGGAACTGATTAAAGGGGCGCTTTGATTAGGTAAAACTACGTGTAATTTAAGCAAAAGCGCGCGTTGAATAAGAGCAAAACGATGATCGTTTAAAAACTAAATGTACGCGAAGATTAAGCACATTTCTACGCGCAGAAAGGTACTCGTTTATGAACCCTTTGGCGCTTCATGCAAAACTCCATACGTCTAAACATCAAAACCGAGAAAAATTCGGGTTATTGGTCAACTCGTGAAACGTAAACGGTCGCTGCTTTGTTGGTGCGTTTACGAAAACACCTTACATGTACCATAACACCGTTTTAAGAAGAACCAAGGGTTCCTAAACGAAGAACATTTTACGCGTGGAAATGTGCTTAATCTGTGTGTACTTTTGCTTAATTTACGTGTGCTTTTGCTTAATCTATCCGTACTTTTAATTTACGCCTACTGTTACTTATTCTACGCGTATTATTAATTCTAAAATGATCATTGTTCTGTTCTTAATCAATTAATTTGAGAGCACGGGCGCAATTGGACTATATGAACTGATCAAAAGTACTCGTGGATTAAGCAAAACTACTGGTTGATTAAGCACATTTCAACGCGCAAAAAGTTACTCGTTTTACAACTATCGGCGCTTCATACCGTTGAACCTGTGCACGCGCAGCATCGCGTGATTAAGCGTCACTGTGGGTCCGAAAGTCACCATTAAATGTTCATTTGTAGTTCTTGCTCAGGAATTTCAAAACTGTTATGTACTTGTGGAATTGGGAAAAAATTCGATCAAAATTCACTTTCGAACCTCAACCGACAGGTACGCAAACCCTAAAATTCGAGGCCCTGCATCCCCACATGTGAGGCCAGGCGCGCCCATCTGCCGAAATTCTGGTTATTCTTGTGCCTTGCCCCCCCTAGCTCAAAATCCTGGATCCGCCCCTGGTCTGTTCATTATTTATAAAATTTGTTAATATGATTAGAAGGTGGCGAGTACGGCCGTCATCGTAGCGCCGCTTTTGTGTTTGGTCGAAACACGATTCCTTGAAATGTGCCGAATAAAGTGTGGCTCCCAAATGAATCGCATGTTCCACAGTCCAAACTCTCGTGCGGCGCACAAACCGATGACATTTCTGTGCAACTTTCACGCATTTAGGAAATTTGAACATATAGACGTTCTCAGTGAAGTTGTTTTTATTACATCCCCCACAAACGCACCTTTTTGTGTTTGAAAAAGGCGGCTTTCTGAGGACTTTCATCACAACTCCTCAGTGTCGCCAAATAAATCTTTGCTATCGCAGTGGTAAAAACAACGAAGGCGGAGACGGTCGTCCACCCATTATGTACAACCTCGATACTATAACAGAAAAGGTTTGTTTTAATTTCTGGCTTGTTTCTTAGGAAGAGGTATACTAAAGGCTTTTAAATCCCTTAAGATGCATTAATAGAATTCTTTGTGGACACAGAGTCATGGTGGGAATACTTCAATATACGAAGACTCACCTTTCTGGCCTATGCCATTTCAATAAGAACAAGTCATGATTTAAAATACTAAGTTGCTGCACGTAATTTGGACTCACTAGATTTTTTATTCGCCGCGAGACAGCTGTTGGTCAGGCAGTGTTGGCTTACGTGAAGAGTGACGAATCCACAGTCTTCAGAGATGTTTATCTACAGTTTTGTTTGGAGTTCATTGAATCAAAGCTTCTAACACATGGAGATGTCATTTGCCTTTCAAAACTAAAGCAAGATTTTGAAAGTGTTCTTCAGAAAGCTGGTGTGCATGAAGTTATTTGGACAGGCAATCACCAGTGTGCGGTGCTGTACCCTCTCTAATCGACCATAGTTGGCTCCTTGGCGGTGGAGCTTTGCAGTTAAAATGTATGGCAATGTCCACATCTGCATTGACAGTGCTAAACGATGAACGCTGCAAGTGCAAACAGAACATGTGTGATGGGAAACTTGAGTTTGTGCTGCAATGCTGGGTCAAACTGTACAGAAATGTGCAGCTGTGACAACTGTAGTAACATCAGCAACACTGACTGCATAACATTGGATAGTTCTTTGACAAGTCAACACTAAATACACCTCCAACCCCGTTATTTCGTTTTTTTTGTATTAAAAAGTTAATTTTATTTGTTCATTAAGTCATAGAAAGTACATACTTTGATCATTGTCATGTATTTGTCTCATACTGCTTGATAAACGCTGTCAGAATAATCTATTATTTTCATACAGTCTGTGTGCACATTCACAGCTACAGAGATCATTCAACTACATTGTTTTTGTACTATAACGCATTTCTGGTGTATTATGCAAACACCATTAGTCAATGTTTTAGTCATTGAGGCACAAATTCTGCCCAGTCTCAAGTGTTTTGTGTTATTTTTGTTGCCAGACAATGCCAGAATAACTTCCTAGTAACATTCAGACTTAGTTTGCATTTTTGCCACTAGGTGTCTCTTTACATTTTTTAAATTTCACTGTTTACAATTAATCTACAATAGTAAAACATGTAATGTGAGTGTAATATTGTTCAATACAATGGCACTGATGGGACCATATTACTTGTTTTACAAAAAA
>NMRA01000669.1:132378-157053 GCA_002633005.1 Phoronis australis
ATCGCTTGGTCCACGATGACGTCCCACACTCTCGTTCGGCGCACGAAGTCATGCCACTTCTGCGCAACTTTGGTGTCCTTCGGAACACCGAGACGTTTTCCGCCTTGCTGCTGTTGCTGCAGCCTCCGGAAACACATCTTTTGATCCCTCTACGAACCTTCTCGACGCTAAATGTACTTTGCATTCTCTTCACTCTATAGACTTTGTCTATGATCCGAACGGTATGCCGAACGACCTGGGTTCAACCCATGACGTTGTACATAATTATTATTTTTTTCAATTTTTGCGTGTATCTTTATGAGCTGTGCACTAAAGGCACTGAAATCAAGTAAGATATAATAATAAAATTTATTTTGAGGTACTAGAGTCATGTTGTGTACACTTTAATGTAAAAACATTCACACAATCGCGGTACATATAATACATGTATACATTCCAAGCACATTTTCCGTCTGCAGTTGGTCATACCCATGAGTAATTTGCTTCCGAAACCATGGGAAACGCCCTTGCCGACTTTCGATCCTGTGACTGCAACTCCTTTCCCATTTAAGCTAAATTCACGCTCAAGGTTATAAATCGGGGTATGGAATAGTTGCGGCTCTGGCCAGGAATATTTACCGCAGTGATTAACATAACCGTGAACATAGTTAAATAGTATGACATTCGCTGAGTCACTACAGGGCACAATAGGACGATGGTCAGGAACGTAGTAATCAAATAAATCAAAACCAATCTCCCGGCCACAGGTGCTTTTGATGTGGCAATCCTTGTGTACAGTGTCTATGTCAGGTTGAAACCAATGAATTTAAATTAACAAAATGACCAGTATTCCATCCTTAAATTCAACTCGTCATTAAGTGTCTAGACGTGGGGTTCATTCGTTTATTTTGCAGTCAACCGTTTTCGTTTCGTCTTTCATAATTTCAAGATTTGCAGTCCAGCCTACTGGTTTTGAACTCCGGGCAACAGCTTTTGAAGTCCGGCCAATTGTTGATTCCCCCCTTGTGTAACAAGTTCATTCAAGAATAGCGTTTTTATAACTGTCAAAACTTCGTCACGGTACATTTGAAATAAAACTTAATCGCCTTCTTGTAGACAAAGTATTGAATTGGGTTGTTTCACCGACGATACGTTTTTCAAGTATAGCTGCACCGACAAAAACGCTGATAATTTTTTACGGAGCGTCAGTTTAACACGCTAAGATATGTACATTGTATGATCAGACTCCCCGTTTTAAAGTAAGTTAACACGATATTCAACTACCTATGAAGCCCCGTTGAAATATTTGCATATGATTTTATAATTTATTTACAGAAAGAATTAAAATAACGACAAATCTGAAACCGCACAACAGTTTGATCAATTGAGAATTGTTCTATAGGCTGTTGTCAATGTAATCTGCATGCGTGCACACGATTACGTTTTGAAAGCGTAGGGAAATTTTCTAGGAGGGGATATAAATACACAGCAAATTACGAAATAATGGCTTGCTCAACAACGACAAATCGGTCAGAGTATCAGCACCATTGTTACGACGGGGCGTTAATCACTTGACTGTCTCAAACGCACATTATGAGTTGCTACTCAGTGAATAACTGCTGTAATTAGCATAGGGTCTCGATCCATTTGAACTTTTCAGTTAAGGTGAAAATTAAAAGGAATTAGGTTTATGATTGTTGGTCATCTTTTCGTGGAAGGACATCTTTTCGTGGAAAAGAGAGAGAATCAAACGCACAGATGCATTATACCGGCTACTCCACGATGTCAACGTTCGATACGATAAGCAATCAAGCGTACGTATGTGTCGAGCAAGGGTCGCAGTAATGTGAAATTTGAAGATTCATGAATATTTATTGCATTGTTGTACTTGTGACACCTTAGGTCAATGACCCAAGTACAATATGCACGCAGTTACTCATTATTCCACCAACGCAATACCGCCAACCGGTGCTAGCATACACGTAGACAATCAAGGGTGATGTGCTTTAAATACTTGTTTTTAAGGTGACTGTAACCTGCCTTCCATCGAAACTACCGGTTGACCACTTACCGCTATGAAACTGATCCCAACTTGTCCCTGTCTCAGGTGAAAACTGGTTTCTGGGTTTGAGGAAAACGACCATCGCCCTGCTCTTATTCAACGCGCACTTTTGTTAATCTACGCGTAGTTTTCCTAATCAATGCGCACTTTTAATCAGTTCACATAGTCCAGTCACCCCCTATTTTTAGCGCGCCAGGCCGATTTTGGCAACTGAACAAAGGACTGCTGGAAAAAAGTTTGATTACGGGAGTAGTTGTTCGAGTTGTAAGGAATTAATGACATCGACGGCCTCCTAAGGTGTCCCTCTGTGCACAAAAGGTACTTATAGCAACGTAACTTTGATGTTTTAATCAGTGTGGGCATAATTCGCCAAAACGCTTCCGGCTTCCTTTGCACCCAAAATCACACATTGATTTACAAAAATGGTTCCAAATGTTCCCATTTTTGTGAAAAGTTTCACATACTTGAGGTTTTACAGGCTAAACGATTTCAGGGTTGTAATAGTCACTGACGAAATTTAAAGTGGCGTAACACACAAATTTCGGCCTTTACATTTAGATTTAAAAATAAATTGTTTTCCCAAAAGTAATAACAGGTCAAGCAGCAATTCTAATTCGTTGCCTATAGCAAAGGTTACTGTTCTGTAGGAGAGCTTCTGTCTTCATGCCTAGTGGCCTATTTATGTTTTTCATTCTGAACATTACACCGCCGATTGAAAAGACACCTACCACGTGTATTCTCCCATCCTGTTTCCATGGACCACAGCTTGCGCCGCCTCAGCCTCAGAGGTTTGACGTAATTCTTACCCGTAATCAAAATCGCGAACGCTGTCAATGCATTGTGTGCATAGGAGAGAGATGAATACGCTACGTTTAGGCTTTGACAGAGCGGTCAAAGCCTGAAGGCAACATAAACGTCCACATTTCACTCCCTTTTGGCAACATGGATATTTTGGACGTCCACGTAAGTTAACAGTGCCGTTAACAGCATTCTAATGATGTACAGTTAATCAGGGATTATAGAGTAATGCAATAAAAAATAAAGACATCTCTTGACGCACATTTCGACGGTACTTCTGGGTCGTTTTCCATCTGCATGCGGGCACGAATTGGGCATTACGAACGCATGGGATTTTACAAAGCCCTGGGATGTGGTAGCCAGCTTAGAATAAAATATTAAATTGGATTCCTTCCCATGACCGACCGTGAACTATCTGCACGACTCAAAATGTTTTATTGGCATCATCATAAAAGACGCGGAAATTACTCTGCAACAACATTGCAATTGGCATTATTAGTGAACTAACATGATTGTCTTGAACGCAATGCGAGACTTGTTTTTCTAAATATAAAGTCCAATACGGCAACTCCTTATATAACTTATTTGGGTTAGAATTTTAACTCTACGTCTAGATGCAATGTATTCAACAAATTATCATAGCGTTCGTGAAGAAATAACTTTGAACACAGTCTAAGTAAACAATAACAATATTAAATTACTATTATTGTAAATTTTCTCTTTTACTCACACTACATCTCTCCCCGTCTTTAGCTTTGAAACTTATACCGTGAACCCCACTCTCTTGATTCTCCATTACGGACACGTCGACGTCTAGGATTAAATGACCTCTGAACAAGTATAAATAAGAATATAAACACTAACGGCCAGAGGGCTTCGCGAGTCTGGGTCAACAAAGCCGGGACTGGGCCCATTTATATAAAGATATAGCTAAAGCTTCACAGCGTAAACTGTCACGCCAGGCTTTAGTTTCCGGTTCAAACAGAACCGGACCGTTTCCGCCCGAGACGGACACTTCCACTAGAAGAAAAATGCTGTACGTGTCGCTCAGATGGGTGTCTTTTTCCGAGACCAGTTTTTCTCAAAAAGTTCCTTTTCAGATAAAATTCCCTGCGAACGTGTGCTTTTTCTGTTTTGGATTACCTAGAAATGGATTTTGTTTGCGAGAGGCCAAAGTTATCTCAAACCTTATTTAGTAGCCTCCATTCTAACTCGTATATCAAAATATAAGCTTTGTCAACTGGCAAAAGTACATATTTTCTGAAAGAAAAAAGATCAAGGAATATAAAATATGTTTTATATTTACGTACCATTGTTATTATTGCGTTACCACCTATTTCAATCAAAATTTCATTTTTAAGAGAGGTACATTCATAGCGAAATAACCTCTCAGTCCATTTCAATGAAACCTTTTTTAAATTAAAACTTCACCACTTACCTAAAAAATTATGTTAGGAATTTTCAGCTAGTCTTTTAGCTTGGTTTGTATCACAGATCAACTCGCAAAGCGTAAGGTATTTTCGTCTTTGTTGCTATACAAAAACTAGGCATTCATGTCGAAAATCCTAGTAGCGTTTTTGAGACTCATGTATAAAGTATTCAGGTTGGAAAGTTTCAGCGAAATCCACTGAGCCGTTTTTCGAGAACTCGTGTTCCTAAGTTCAGATTAAGTCGATTTGCCAAAGCCGAGAAAAAGCCGATTAAAGTGGGACGAGTGAAAATCTCAATATCTTCGGTTAATTAAGTTCGGTGAAAACTTGTTTTCGGTAAATATAACCTATACATGCCTTAACCATGTTAGCTATTTCAACATTCACTCGCAATGTCAACTGAATTTGCAGTGCGTAATCAACTCAATTATTGCTAAAAGGTCAAATTTTGCCGTCCCCAGCCAAGAGGTGGGATCAACTGTTGACCTACATAAAAGTAGGTCAACAGTTCATTGTTGGTACACACCACGCGCCGGGAGACTAATACGAAACCTAATAATAAATAGTGGTTAAAGTACGTCGTTAGCACTAGATCGAAACAGCGAAATGTCAAACTACCTATCGAATTCAGGAATTTGGGAGAGGATTTATCTCTTTTCACAATTTGCTGTATTCGTGTTCACGGATCGAGTCTCAGTGGCGTCGGGCGACTCGGAGCATTTGTTCTCAACGGTCGTATGCATGTATAGACGTACAACGCCCTCAGGATCAAAACCGCGTTTTGTCTTTGTTTTCCCCTGCACCGTTCTATTATATGTACATCTCGTTGACTCAGTATTGTGGCGACTTGGTGAATGAAAGGATTGAGGGTACATACAAAGCTGCTCTGTACCTGGACGGAGATTCGATTTGAGTGACATCCCTGTAACCTTTGACTTCGGATAAGTAGTAAACAAATATTCACACGGTTGTGCGGTTCCAAGGTGATTCTGCTGATTTTTTCTAGCAACACGGCATGCATTACTTGAAGTTCCCGAGATGGATATAAGGTATTTTGCTAAACAATAAGTGAAATATTGTAAAAATGGCCAATTTTTGTGAATAAGGCTTGGGATATTCTTGAATTCACATGTTTAGTTCATATTTCAACTACAGTACAAAAATATACACAACGGTTTTGAACTTTATCTATATTTTGAAAGTTCACTAAGATGCACGCGTTTTTTTACTGTTTTGACGCCTCTTCTTGTTGAGTTGAAATGACGGCAGTCTAAGAATATGTACGAAATGGTTAAGTTTGTGGAATTAATTCCCACAGAATCGTTCTGTTTCTTATATAAAACAATGCTCTGCAATTCTTCTCAACTCCCAAAAAGTTTGGAGCAAATTTGAAAATCCATGCAGTTTCTATGAAACCAGAAACCGTGACAACGCTTTTGGTCAACACAACTGTGGCAGAGAAGGGCCACCCATGAAGAAGCGCAGGGTTCATTTGGGAGCAGCAAGAAGTTATGTTTTGTTGAATCGCGATGTTATCGACTATAAGGTCGTGTACTAGCAGAACTAGAATTGCTTTATCACGAAAACACGGCTTAGGGTCACTTTAAGTCACTTCCTTTTTTCTGCTTGTGTGTCTTCCAGTTTCCGTGTGTTCGGTGAAAAATCAGCGTTACAGCTTCGTGCTAAAATCCCAATCTACCGCAATATTCCAAAAAAGTGAGCATTTGTTTCTCACATGAGAGTTTGCTTCGTCTCCAGCTACTATAAATTCTGAAAAATTGAACTTGCATGGCCCCCTTCCGAATCCCTCCGAATTATGTAAGCTGCATCTGCAACAATTTACAAAATACTACAAACTGATAGAAATCTGAGAATGGTTGAGTTGTACATTTCCTTACAGTATGTGTTTTCCGTATTAACTTCCTACCAGATACTACATTGTCCCAGTTACCACTATTGCCCAACCGTACCGAATCAACAACGTAATTTCCTCAATCCAACAACAACATTTCATCGGAGTTTGCTTGAGCAGTAATATGAATGCTACACAGGTGCTATAATTGCGAATAATGGCCAACAAACTAAGCAGAGCAAATAGCGAGGTCTACAGCAATAAAACACTTTATGTCAATTCGCTTCATTTGACATGTGGCACTGGCAAGGAACGAGTTGACTCGAACGCGGCGTAACTCTTATGTGTAAATAGAAATTGACAGCGAACCAGTTGACACCGCGACGTCAACTTTATAATAAGCAGTTATAGACGCGACTGCGCGATCCACCATATAAAAAGCGGAAATCTGATTTCGGAGTTTAAACGCCGAATGGCAAATTATTGTACAAAATGTTCTCGACTTCATGTCCGAGCTTTAGCTCACTTAATGATGTTACCTTTAAAATGGCAACATGTACAAATGAGAATTGTCTACAGACTGTTACTAACACTGAATATCACAAACAGTGGCTAGAAATTCTGATTGATGCTGGTTTTGTGATGAAAAATTTGGAGGATATTTTTAATTTGTTTTTGAATGTTTTTAGGCAAAATTTTTTGGGGAAAGTACAGGGTGTCCACGAATTTAAGATACAGACTAAAATGCTTCTAACTTTTTTGTTTTTTAAAATTTTGACTTTTTGTGTAAGATTTAAGGGGCTGACATGTTAAGAAATCCAGCCACCCATCAAGAATGTCATTCACCAAACAAAAGAAAATTTTCTGCATGGTTGAAAAAACTGAGAAAAACTCCTTCAAATATGCAATCGCTCTGTTTCGCCAAAAAACACGATCATAACGAATACCACACAGAAATACAGATCTATCGCTTGGTAAAGAAGTTTGAGATTGCAGGGACAATAAATGATATGAGGGAGAAGTCTCGTAGCAGAGTTGGCAGAAAACTCACTGTAAGATCTCCATAAAACATTGCTAGAGTACAAGAGTCACTGGCACGTAGTCCCAAGAAATCTCTAAGTTAAACTAGGAACGCTACCTGGAGGTTCACCTCAAGTTTTGGGAAGAATTAGGTGTCGGAAAAGGAGAAGAGGTGCAAGCAGGGAGGAGAGGAATATATAGTAGTTCCAGCAGGATGAGGTCACCCCTCACACAGCCACTGTGGACTATTTGGACAGCAAGTTCCCCTAATTATCATCTAATCAGCTGTAGATGCAACCCAGAATGTGCGCCTACTCCCGAGTCCCCCGTCTGATCTGAACCCCCAGATTTTTACTTTTGGGGATATCTGAAGGGCAAGGTAAACAAGGACAACTTCAGGACCAGTCCAGATCTCAAGGAAGCAATCACCTGAGAAATCTACATGTACATGTAAGCTGCATCAAAGGAGGAGTGCTGCAAGGTCATGCATCACTTTGCTCGGAGAATCCAAGTGTGCCTTCTGCAGAACGACTCCCATCTAGAACATATTATCTAAATGATGATTATTCTGTAACCAAAGGAGCAGGAGAAATGTGCAAATACTAATTTGGATGCTTTCACTGTTATGGTTGGATTTAGTGGGTGCAGCTTTAAACTGGATGTTTTATTACTTTAGCTAAAAGACATATTTTTTGCATCGAATACTGAACCTCTTACAATCAATCGCAATTTTTGAAGTTGAAATAACTTATTATTTCAAAAAGCTAAAAGTATACTTTCACGAAAAACTAAGGAAACTAAGAATATTTTGAAAATGAAAGAAAGAATTTTCATAACAATTCTCTGGAATTTTAATTAGCTAATGTATGCACTTTGCGTGTCTGTAGTGTGTGAATGTCCGTCAGCCCATTGTCATTTGTAGCAGATATCTAGATATTACCAAGTGTAACTTTTTGCGGCATTATGAATTAATAAAAAATCCATCGTCTTGTAGACATGTGACGTAATGCATAAGCATATCGATATGTAACCTTCGAGCTGCAGTTCACCCTTGCTTTGTTGTCAACTTTGATTTTTTAGTGGAAGCGCTTTGGAGTTCAAAAAAATTACCACGCTTACCCATCTCGAATTAATATCGAATGAGCTGGCAACTTTTTAATGTTTATTACGAAACATACAATGTACAATATAATAAGAGTTAGGCCCAGAAAGTGCTAGAAAACGTTCTACCGGCAACTCAAGCGGTAAACTGTAAAAGGCCTAAGACGATAGAACACCACTAGAGTGTGTCTAAGTTTGCATAACTGACCGTGTTTCTCTTGAGGCTACAAGACCGAGCTTCAGTTACGCAACCTTTGCCTAGATCATATTGTGCAGGAGCTTTAGTGTATCAAGTTACATCACCACCCAAGACGTTTAGTATCCCGCTGAATGTTCGGTCTTGGCGGCCACAGAGGTTTCTACGTAATAAACAGTGTTAATCGTTTCAAGGGAAAAGTTGGCACTGGTTGACCATAAAATCTTCCACAAATTCCGTTTATTAGCATCATACCTTCGGTCTTCGGTTGTATCGTGAGCCTACGTGTACTTTTACAAAACGTTCAACTTTACCGGCCAGTTTTCATAAAAAGTTCCCGAAAGGAACACTGTTGGCGCGGTTAGGTTTACGTGCCATGGTCACTTACAGAAGTCCCGAATTTGAGAAGCAGTTTGATGCCCGTTATTCACTGAAGAAAACTGGGGCCCCTGTAAGTGACTTTTGCAGTTCTACGCACAGATGCCTTCCTGGTGATCCTAAGTTCCATTTTATACCCACACTACCAATTTAAAGTAAATATTTGCTGCTCAACTACAATAGCAGTGCCATTTAACAGCTAGCTGGGCCTGTGGTAATTACGAAATGTTACACATAAACTCAGTTGGTCAAATTTATGTCCCTACTTTCCAAGTTGGGGGGCGTCAAAACACAACTGACTTAGTATGCCAGCGCATAGTGGTGAGAGTTGCCTTTTCAGCATTATTTTACGGTGAGTGAAAAGAAAAAAGGTTCTGCATTCCATGCACGTTTGCTTACGACCCCCTTGAGTCAGAACAATCATTCTACTGTTACGCGGGGTGGGGTGTAGACGCGTGACATCTATTGGTGAAAAAAAGAAGTTGTCAACTCTTGGAAGCGGTCGAGGCAATCTCGAATGCATCGCCTGCGTTATCCTATACACGTGTCCAGTCTTCTTATGTCGAGTGGTAACGACTTAAATTTTAAATATGGTATTTTTAACTGTGTGAGCGAACGGCAGGGACAACTACACGAATGGCCAAAAATGTCACAGGATAAGCCTGGAAAGGATAAACAAACTAAATTGCTGTATTGAAAGTGGTTCACTGCCAATCAAACAGCATGTCTCCTTATTTGGTATGGCAAGACATAGACGTAGCACATTTCCCGTATGGAAAATGTGACCCTTGACCTCAGGAGGCTTCAAGCAACTGACTATGCGCACATTTATCGTAAGTTGGACGGAGATTAGAAGCTCTGTGGTAACCACGGGGTTTTTCCGTTGAGAGTATTTCAAAAATCATAATTTTTGTGATTTTTCTGGCAATTCCTTCGCATAGGAAAGTGAATTACTCTGTCCTAGACGTTGCCAGGTCAGTGGTACTTTTGACAGGGATTGTTTAAAAGATATTTTTGACGAGTTTTCACGTTCCAGGCCTCTTCAACATTTAAACTGAAAAAGATTCATTGAACTACCTACAAGTTTGATTTATCAGGTTTTCAGCAGTAATAACCTAATATACATGTGCCAGTCAATAGCAGTGCTTCAACTGTAGACTTGTTGCCGACCAACATTTTAAATCTGTACTCTAGCAAATTTCCAGTTGATTGCCCAACAGAACGTCCCTACAGTAAATTATTTAATGTTCTTGACGTTGCAGCCACCAAAGTGATATTTTTTCTTTTTCATAACACCAGTGAATGGCAACTTCACTATTGACTTTTTACCTAAAATTACATATTGCCTTCAGGTTATTACTCGGAAATGTTTCACATCTTAGCACGTGCGAATAATTTCAGTCACAACAGGAAAGAAGAATTCAGTCAAGCGACGGTTTAAAATATACTGATGTATTGTTAACAATTGTTTACGCAGCGCATTCGAGCCAGGATATTTTCTATTTCGACAATCACGCTGACTTTGTTGTTATGATCGCATAGCGCAGATAAGAAATTCCTCTTAGAGATAACTTGAGGACTAGGGAAATACCCGAGGTGTTCCGAGTGGCTCAAACGACGCATCTCTCAGTGGTTTCATATTATTTTACACAAATCACGTGTCTCGAAAAAATGGAGAATACAGTCGAAAGTGCCCGGATAACCGACATGACTGTTCAAAGCTCGCACGTGCGCAGACATGAAACACCTCCGAGGGTATCCGGAGAACCTGCGTTATTTTCGTAACCTCAAATTTCCCTCAAAGAAAAACGATATTTGCGCATATGCCCACTTCACTTCAGTCATGTGATTGCCAAGCTGAAGAGTGGTTGGCCGCAAGACTGAATAACTGACTTCACATGCTGGCGAAGATAACGATCATGTCTGAAGGGAAATTAGAGACTACGAAAGTATCCATGACATTGACTTTTAAAGACGTTTGAGTAAAAAATACAAAGACTTTGAGAATAAAACCATTCCTTCTAACTACTGAGATCAGTATTAAACAGTCTAGATGTTGTAGTAATTACCTAACTGAGTCTGAGCAACTCTGAAGTGCCGGGGAGAGCAAAAGGCATCAGGCATTCCTAATGATTCGAGAGATAATTTGAGGCTACAGAAATATCCAAGGTGTTCCAGATGACTAAGTATAGAACCTAGTCTCATCTAATATTAAGACTGAAAAACGAGCCCATATGATCAGATTTTGACCATACTGAGCAACGACGTGATTGGTATGCATATTTCAGCAGTTCGAGTTGTCAAGTCTCCCGTTTTCTGTGATTTCCTTTCAGAAATGCACAACTACTACTTATTGAAAACCTTTATGAGATACGAAAATTGAGAGTACATATTCAAAGTAACCAAAGCATAATGTAGACCTCTAGCGGACATACATGTATGTGAACAGTGACAATGAAGAACGCAACTTTTATGTTCACGTCCATCATTTACAATATCATAATGACTCCAATTACTCCATTTAACATTAAGACATGCTTCATGAGTTCGGTTACTAGTAAACCGGTTGACCTTTAGCGTAACGTTGATTGGCCAATCAAGAACCAAATATCAGAGATGTAAGCTCTATCGCTAAGAGAGACTTGGTTCGATAGGCCTACCCTTTCTCAAAGCGCCACCTCTTTCGGATCGTATAGCACTGACAAAGAGCGTAATAGAATACAGGCCCGAAGTGCATAAAGTGAAACAGGACTCACCGAACAGTCGTCCGATACAGCATATCTATAGCTTACACCACGTGGGTCTTCCTTGTCAGGAACTCTCAGAGTCGTGTCTATAGTAGGGTTTACATTCAGATCTGTTGTGGAGTCGTTCACAGCGAACCTGTAACTTTGCCCGGCTTTTTCGGCAGCCATAACTTAATCTGAAAATGAATGTGATGACTAGAGTATTCGAGTAGGCCCGCTGAATTGGTTCCAAAGAATGGTGTTTCCTTGTGCTTTTTTATTTCCGCCGCTTGTGAAATAAATGTCGGTGAGTTAGGAATGTTGAGTTATAAATTAGTCTTGTGTCCGTTCCATAATTAAGCGAAGACTTATCGAGTGCTTTGCTAGAGCGACTACCGGATTCGATCGTGTCAAATTTTAAACTTTTATCTGTATTTTATTGTTTGTGTAACCCAAAGTGCTATTGACCTCGATCTATATCGAGTCACTTGTGCTACGGTATATTTTATCTTTTGATTTATCGTTGCTGTTCGTAGTTTTTCAACTGTTTTCCCCGTATTTCCGGCTACTGATTATCCATTCATTCACCATTATGAACAGCCATGACAATTAATTTGACTGTACGGAAATAACTTTGACTCAGTGATCTATTATTTTGTGATCAGGTGACCTTGACATTGTTGGAATCATCTCCGCTTTGCCACATCCACCGTCTTTGAGTCAAATGCCCACTTTAGTGTCTGATGTTAGCAAACAGCGCAAGGGTTGAATCAGTCTAAGATTTTGAATTATTGGATCCGAGCTACATGTAAAACAAAAAAAAAATAACCTATGGGTTCAATTTTTAAGGACAGGGCGATACCTGGCCATGTTTTCAAGTTGTGAGGATGAAATTGTTCTAAATGCAGGTCTTCAAAGTTTTTGTACCCGTACTTAACGTATAAACGTATACTGATTTCAAACTAAGACGACATGAGCACTGCTGTTAAAACGAGTTCGCACTTGATAGGCCTACTCTGTAGTAACGGTGTTAAGGCTTCGAGATATACATATACATGTATGGGACTTCTCCAACGGGTACCATTGAAAGCAACTCCTGCTCGGTGAATCTAAAGAAGGATCAGGGACATAAAACTACATGAATTATATAACTGAGGTTTGCCTGTCGACGGTTATAAGCTGGTAACGCAACTATTGCCTGCTGTGTTGGGTAGTAAACGAATACGTACGGCAATATTATGACGAAGTTGGGGATTGGAGAAGCAAATACGTGCCAACGGTACTCACCGATGATTTCTAGGGCCTAAGTGTCGCAGTTAGTTCACGTGCAGCGTAGGCCTACTTATGTGGTCCTTGAGCCGGTTGCTCTTCAGCTGTATACCCAGTCTGCAGTGGAACTCGTCTATCCAAATTTAAATGTGACTCAAGCCTCATTGTTCAGTGTACATTCACTCTATTGTGTTATGTTTGCGTTGGGTTAACCATCTGAATGGCTACTTTTCTGAAAGCGGTGTAAAGTGCGACATCTATTGACTATAGGCGAGCATCACCGGGAGTTAAGGGCTACCGCAGACGGCGAGCTAAGAGCTGAGCTGACTGCCCCAAGTACACAAAAAGTGACAGGGTAGACGGGGAGTTATGCGCGTCGAATAAAAATAAACTCAGCTCAAAGCTCACGTCTTCTTCAAAATGAAGGGTAAGGATTTTACCTTATTTTTGTTAATTATAGTCCTCGGGCAAAACATGTGACAGAAAAAATGCAGATCTATTCATTTGGGAGTTTAAAACATGTGCATTAAAGAAAGAAGATTTTATTTTTTTTTTGCGAAAGAACGAGAGATCTCGAATGTTTCTATCAACCACGCTTTTTCAGTTTGCGTAGACTCTATAGTTATCCGTAGCCTATTTGGTTTCTAGTGTGATCGAAATTTCGGGGTCACTTTAGCGTAAAAATTACCCTATTTACATGTGTGTTGCTAATTAATGTTATAAATAAACTAATAATTCATATTTCTCTATATGATCAACTTAGCGCATTCATGTGAAGCCTAAACTATCCAAAAATATCATTTGACCCGAGGCCCATGGTCGACCACTTGGGTACAAACGCCAATTTCTGAATATCATGATTCTACACGCCTGTCACAAAAAGCTAAAACGTTAAGTTTTCAGTCAAAATTTAAACAACTACAGATTCTCTTCTAACTTGTTGCTGAATGCTATTGTCCAAATTTTTCAGATCCCGCGTTTAAACAGAAATCGCGTGACAGACGAACAGAAAAATTGTACACCAGTCCCATAAAAGTACAATTTTTCGCCTATAAAAATCACCTTAGGTCCTATTTTTACCGACTTTTCAACTTTGCAGAAGATGCAATTTGTCTCACACCCATGAACCCAAAACGCTTAAATATTACTATGACAGCTATGAAATCAAGAAAAAAATTGCCAGGGATTCAAACTAGATGCACTGGATTTTTCAATTGCAGAAATATTTTCTGAAAATTTATATTTTTCAGTGTTATGTAGTTATTCTTAACAGAACTCAACTTGCTAGACAGATGGGCCATATTATAAATATAAACATAAATAGAAATACAAATAGAAATAAAACAAAACGTTAATTTAATTAACTTATTCATTGTTGCTGCCCAGTGTCTGTAAAGATATTTTTAGTTTTTGGAAAATTGAAGGAGCAAAAAGTATTTATATGAAAGACTTCCTGGGGTGCTCTGGAGTTCAAAATAACAAGAAACCTAACGGATACATGTCAAGTTGCTGTTCTGCTGAAATCAACTGTTCTTTCCGCTTTGACCCGCTATGCCACATTTTGTGTTGATGTGACCTACCTTATTTTAATACGCAATGAAGGTGTGACAAAATGCTTTTTTGCTTGGTGATTTTCAGTGTCTTGGGTGGCTTTTACGAATTTATTTCATAGTAAATTAATACATAGTCTCATTTTACATATTTTCGGCAAAACAAAAATCTTAAGCTAGCAAATTTTTAAGAAAGATTATTTTTTGCTGAGCTTTGAAAATATTGAACCAGCGTTTGGAAACGAGAGATGGAATTGTTGGATACCTAGTGAAGAACAGATGCTGACTAGGAGAGGACAACATATCAGCTGGAATGATCTCTGGAACTCGGAAAATGCCAGCATTGATCAAGAAATTCACAAAAGTATGTACGTGAACCGTGATGAGACTTTAACCCCTCTCTTTAAAATTGAAATGAGGACACGAGTTAAAATGCTGAATGAAAAGCTAAGCAAGCTAATCTCAAATAAAGACCAGCATCTGACAATTTTATTAGCTCCTCATATTTATTAATCATAATCCTAAATTTGATGTTATTTCTATGTCTTCCTTCACGCTGCAAGACAACTCTTGTTTTCTTGATAAAAATATGAAGGCCATTAGTCGATGCTGTCAACTAAACCGTGCTGAACCAATTGTCTACTTCACATTTAATTATCCGAAGATAATGGAGTCCTGTTACTAATACCATTAAAACATCATATTTATGATTAACATCGACATGTGTATGTACATGGCCAATGTAAAAAGGTATTTACAAGCTTAGGGGAAGTCCTAATTAAAAATGCACTTGTATTGCAAAGGTGATTAGTAATGTTTTAAACTCTAGTTCACATTCTAGATTCAGGAAGACCACATTTGCTTATTGTTTTAAAATTGTATTCTACTTAACACAAAAAAATTTTTCCTGAATACCCAACAGTTGTGAAATACAACATAATTCTCATTCGCATTGCCAATCATATTGCTTACCATCTTCGAAAAGAAGCGAGGACTTCAGGAACTAAAAATCGTTCTATATCATTCATTAAATTTGTTGAAAAGTTAAACTCCCACAGCTGATTTCATAAAAGTTAAACCTGGTTTAAACTGGACTTAGACCAGTCTAAGTCAGTTTTCATTTCACCACTATTTTCCGTAGACCTGTATTAACATCTTAAACCAGGTTTAACTTTAGACTTGGTCAGACCCAGGTTTAACATTAGACTTGGTCAGACCCAGGTTTAATGCTCTTAAATATTACAGACTTGCACGGTATAGTTGCCAGCTGAANCGATTTTCAATTTTCAGATTTACGACGACACAAGATCAAAATTAATGTAACAGGGGAGAATGTAGGATTTTTAAAGGGGGTGGGGGGATCGGCTCAAGGATTTTTAAAAGGACGGTCTGGGTCAACAATTTAAAAATTATAGATTTGATATCGTTAAAATCAAGGAAAAAAGAGGGTCCTGATTCCTTGACCCCCCTGGATCCGGCTATGCGTAGATCAGTAAGTGTTAAAGGGTGTCCGGCGGATTCCTCAGAATACGACTGGTCGAGCAGAGCGTCATCGTCGTAAGCGCTACGCGTAAGACTGAAGTCGGCATCTTCTGATTCTTTTGACCGAGTTCCACCTCAATTGGTTCCCGATATATGTTGCCGGGCGAAGTCCTGCCCCTCCCTTTGGCCGCAAAAATAAACAATGAAATGTTACGGAAATAAATGTTTGAATTTACTTTGTTGCGGTTAATCGTGAGCAAGTAGGCCTAATGTATGTAGGTGTGTTGGACACAGACATTACACAATGAAAAATATCCCTCATGATATTATTATGATGCATAACTTAACTGGAAAATGTATAGTGGAGTCTGTTAGTTTGTACTCCACGACACTAAGCAGGTGTTGTTTTTATTTCAGGGATTGTGATCAAGGAGCAGAGTAATGCTAATGCAAGATTTATAGTAAAAGAGACAGGCACCAGGTTCCGAAAAGCTGCCGACACTAGGGAGGGAGGACGAAAACTGTGTTTGGCTGCCAGAGTTGCTGCCCCCTCCACTAACAAGCCCGTGACAGTTTTGTAAAAAATAATTAGTTGCTTAGTTTTGATGTAGATAATTTATCATTTTTGTAAGTATTTTACCTTATCACGTTTCATAGTAATAAAAGTATTAAAGAATACCCTAGATCTGCCACTGGGTCGATCCTTCGGCGTTTTCCTGTTCAATTTTGTCACTGGTGAAATTTTCTTTCTGGCCTTTATTTTCAGTGATACCGTTTAACCGTTTGTCGCTGTATTTCTCCGATTGTGGGATCTGTGCATCCAGTCTGGACCAATATCTCTCTAAGTCTGCTGCTTACATTGACTTGATTTGGCACCAGTTTTCTTGTTTTCAATGGCATTGGCTTTTTCTCTTATCAGTTATGGGCGGGAACACTTTTCCTCGTGAGAAAAGATTTTAGCCCTTTTTCGCAAATGTCTGGACTGATTCTACTGCTGTGTGCCATTATACATGTATACCCACGTGATCAAGGTTTCTTTGAATCACTTCAATACCATTCTTTGTGGCGTTAATCTAGATTGATGAGTAATGAGGGTGGCTTAGATCCTGGTTTTACTAAATCCGCTTTCAGGTCTAACAAAACCAGGCTTTCAGATTTTTAAACCACGTTGGTGAAATGCAAGTTATGTTTAAAATTAGACCAGTTTAGGAAGATCAGGCGTGCGTTCAGTAGACGCTAGGACCTAGCTAAAACCTAGTCAAAGTCACGTGTTCTCATTTAAAATGCACGGCAATTTCTCACGTAATCTCGCGAAGTCTTGCTCTTTAGCGAGGTCCTAGCGTTAATGAACGGGAGGCAGGTTTAAGTCTTATACCTGGTTTTATTAAACCACCTGTATGAAATCGGTTGCTAGAGTACATTCTCAGCATAGACTTACTTGAGGTGATGATCTCGAACAACAGGTCAGTCGCTGTATTTTGATTCAAAAGCTTGAATCAGTAGCAAAAGACCAATGTAGCTTTAACAATGGAATTTGAGTTATTCTGAATTAATATCTTAGCCAAAACAAATTTAATACTAGAAATTCAGTGCGCACGTCCGTTACACTCGGTACTAAAGTTACTTTTAGAGTTACATCATGTAACAAAAAATCCTAGACATATAAAATATAAATGTGATGCACTTAACAAACATTGCGATCATGAAAATAAAATAAAATGTATTTTTTAAAACTCTCAGGAAATTAACGTTAAAAGGATATCTTAAAAATTAAAAATTTCTGTATCCGTCTGTCACGCCCTTGTGAAAGCAGTTTCCGTCAGGTCAGACAAAATGATAGATGACAAACACTTTCACTACTATCATGGGAATCTAACATAGAAGTATTATTTTTCGAAGATGAATTTTTTGTCACTGACAAATGTAATTGGCCAAAGGTAAAACAGTCTAAATCATACTGTATGCTAGATTTTTGACAAGAGGCAAGCTCACGCTGCAAGCTTTTTGTGTGATACTTTGGCAGTACTTTCCCTTAAGTTCTTAAAAAATCGTAGGCCCGCTTCGAATTCGTGGTCGTCATTTTTCTTTAGTTCACGAACCGTCCCTGGTCATAGGAAATGGGGACAGACTTAACGTGCTCGCCAAAACACTACTCCCGTGCTAGTGACCACCAAGTTCGAGCCCCCCCCCCCATCACGGTCGTCACCAAACGTACCTCGCCTGATCAGCTAAGTGTAAACAAGGTGTGACTGGAGGAACAACAACCGCTAACTTGGAATAGACGTAAACCTCGAAATTTATTTTTAAAACTTAACAATTACATGCCGATTTCTAGAAAATAATTCAAATTTTGTGTACCATAACATCAGAATGACAGTGAAGCAATTTTGTCACCAATTCACTTTTGTAGAACAATTATGTGTCACACACCCGTTTTTTATACCTTCACTATACAAAAGTTTTACACGTACAATAAATGACACAGACCTTCGCTATACAAAAGTTTTATACGTACAATAAATGACATAGACCTTCGCTATACAAAAGTTTTACACGTACAATAAATGACACAGACCTTCACTATACAAAAGTTTTATACGTACAATAAATGACATAGACCTTCGCTATACAAAAGTTTTACATGTACAATAAATGACATAGGCATCCCAGACCAGCTGCATGCTCAACCAATCAATGAAATCTTCATAACACACACCGCCCTATTCCAACCTACAAACAAAGTGAACCTGATACTAACTGCAAAAATACTCAGTGCAGAGTGAAAGGGCCGAGCACAGATTTAAGTCCCATTTATTTGAGATTTAAAAGTGAATTGGGGATTTTTTCTGGAACAGTTATCATTTATCACACACACGCAAAAGATTAAACTTTTCGGATTTTTTCAGTTGCTGAAAAAGGACTTCCATGAACGAGTCTTAAGTCAGCTAAAGTAACAAAGGCAATCATTTCAACTCCTTTGAACTAGTTTGGCAAAAACCAAGTTTGGAACATGAGCAAAATGAACAATTCCTGATTCAATGCGGTGGCGGATTTAGAGGGGGGAGGCCAAGGGGGCCATGGCTCCCTAAGATTCTCCCAGCTTCCATTTGACAGTTGTATGTCACCAGCACAGCACAATACAATGCAATACAATAAGATGCATGATATAATCGGACAAAATTCTGCTTCCATCATGACATGTAGAGATCCCTCATGACAGGTCATTCTAGGGAGCACTTTGAAAGTAAAATCCACTTCCTCTCAGCTGCCAAGACAAAAAAAAATCCTGGCGATATTGTTTGATCACTTGAGGTCTGAACTGTATTAGGACTGCAATGTACTGTACATGTGGGTGAACTTATAGAGAGGAATTTTGCCTTTAGTTTTTCAATTGTTTCATGAGATTTAATAAACTTGTACTATAACCACCAGAAGATCTCCCCAAGTCACAACTGATTCCCTCCCAGCAGCGCACTTACACAAACACGAGCACATGAATTTGGTAAAGCTCTTAAGAAGTAATAGACAGTAAACAAGTACAGCAGGATATCATTATACCTAAGGTTGCATTTCGCCATGTTTAGCTGGATAAAAAAAATCGGTTTGGGAATTTTACTGTCAGGAAATCGGTCCTGTAATATTTCTTACTCTAGTCACACACAATGCCTATATTGTACTATTTTCGAATTCACAATTTTAGAGCAGACCAACTCCAATAAAATCTGAAGCGTGTTCTTTAGATGCCGATGGTTTTGATGATCATGTTGGCAATTCGGAAATATAATCCTATCACGGAAAGGTATGTTATGAGATGGGTTTTCTAGAGGTACACAGCCTAACTTTTCATTTAAAGTGAACTTTACAGGACGAAATGTTGCCTTAGTGTGGATCACCATTCAGTTAATTATACATAGATATGGATCAGCATTCAATTAATACATATGTATTCAATGTGACCATTTTAGACAACACTATTTAAGATGGGAAAGTGGCACTATTCCACATCCCATAACTATCTACAACATAACATATTTAAGATGGGATAGTGGCACTATTCCACATCCCATAACTATCTACAACATAACATATTTAAGATGGGAAAGTGGCACTATTCCACATCCCATAACTATCTACAACATAACATATTTAAGATGGGATAGTGGCACTGTTCCACATCCCATAACTATCTACAACATAACATATTTAAGATGGGATAGTGGCACTGTTCCACATCCCATTACTATCTACAACATAACATATTTACAAGAAAAATGAACATGAAACTAAGAACTAGATGAGATTCTTGGGTACATTAAAGAAGCATAGGCCTTAAATGTATCATACAAAACGGAACGGTTTCAAAACTTTTCAGTACTACTACAAAATAATCGCAATCATCCATGGCAACAAAAAATGGCAGTAGTTTCACTTTTTTACCACAATCAAGTATAAGTCTCGTTTCATTGGCTTTCATACCTAGGCATGCTAAAACAAAATTATGTCATTTTGATTAAGATTTTTTGAATAAATACTGAGACATACGTGAATATGAGAATATATCCATTTAAAGGCTGTGACAACCACATTGAATATGATTACAAATACTTTATACTATACACAAATAAATGTTGCAATATCTCTCCAACTGTAATAACAATCACTAACTTATTTCTAGGCCTTTCAAGTACACACTAAACAGAATATCACAGGAAACACTTCCAAAAATCAAAATACTGCAAATACCAACAAATGTGCCTAAACATTATACTTCTATCAGTGCACAGTGTCATATTTACAGTAGACTTGCAGCACTAAATAGGTAAAGCTAAAATCTCTCAACCATATTATTGGTAGTAAATCGACCTCCTGAAGCGATCCGAAAAATGAAATTTCTCTGTCTTCAGTAATTAGCCAAACCAGACTATTAAAAACAATAACAACAACAACAAATGGCCCCACCCGAAAAGATGAAAGAGAACAATGGTTTTCTGATAGACGACAATACATGGGGCTTCATGACACCTTGAAGCAACCAAATACTCGACACACCAGCAACAACAACAACGCAATAACATATCTACTCGGCTATTTTTGAAACTCTAGTTCGCTGGTTATCAACAATTCATCCACTTTACATCACTGGAGATCTCCTGGTACACGTATTCACCACTTCCCTGTAAGTCAAGTTGCAGGTTGAGCTTGTATGGATAAGCCACGTCATCAGGACAGTCATGTGCAAGAACTACACAGCTACATGTACCTACAACACTTTGATGGCACCGACACTTAATGACCTGTTCAGCAGAAGCACAGTCAAACATTTAATAAATAGCTAAATAGTACACAACTTCATATTCATGACATGTTTCAAGGTACACTTAAAGTGAATTGACTCATCATGTCTCAGACCTCCATGACCTTTTACTTGTGAGCATGATCTTTACATCATGCTGGTTCTGGTACCTTTGAGAACGAGGAGTGCACCTCGGAACATGTCAGGAATATGAAGTTAAGTACTATTTGGCCTGATACTTAATATTTTCAAGTGAACCAGCTATCCCAGTATCTATGACTTGGGCCTGGTTGAGAGGCAGACAAAGTTATGTTCAGAGTAATCACGAAAACCATTGGAAGCTTTCAATTTTTCCTCAGACCACCATGTGGATCCCCGGCTGCTACCTTGTCCAGAACAGTATTTACAAACTCAGTAGTGTGTCCAGCAATCATGTGGGCTGAAATGAGACATCGAGGACAGTTACCAGTTTTCTGAATTCACATACACAAATTTGCGAACAGTAATAAGTTAATCTATGTACACACAGGCAACACATTGGGTGTTTTCTTACCTTCAAATAATCCCTTGGAGGTGTTTCACATATACACATGCAAAAATTTCAATCATAACAGCTAGTCATGTCACTAAGAAACTTGAAGAAAGCTGTTGAATGTGTGGTGATACCCCTGAGACAACAGGCTTAAACATGTCTAAATTGTACATATTATCAAGGGCAAAGGTTTGAGAATGATGCCAAGTACAATGTTGGAGACGTGCTAGGCTGAAGTCAGCTGCCTTTATTTATGAAATACTTTTGGCAATGAGGTCCATCTTATAGAAAACCACAATAGCCATTAGGGGGAGCTAGGAAATTGTTAAAACCTGTTCACTGATTTTCAAAATAATAAATAGGAATTTCATAAAATCTTGTGCAAAACCTAAATGACCCACAGGGGGTTCAAATAATCCGCTCGAGAGTTGGCTGGTTTGGGTTCATACCTGAGACGTAAACATTCTGTGTCGAGTTATGACAATTTTCTTCTATCAGATTAAACCCTGTTGGCAATGAATATCTGTGGGAAACTAATATCGCCATGAGATGGTGCTGTCGAATCAATCAGAAAATCGACTCCTGCCAATGCATCCCAACAACTTATCTCTGTACCAGGCTAGATATCAGCTGGGATAAGCGTTTGGCACGGAATATCTTGTTGAAAACTAATTAAAAATGGTGACTAGTAGGATCAATGTTTTCAAACTTTTCAAAAACAGTACGATAGGGATAACCAATGAATGAATGAATGGACTACAAAACATATTGGTGACTAAGACAAGTATGGTGACAATTTGCAAGACACTAAAATCAAAGCTGTTATAAAACACCCACCTGTCAAACTAAGTCCCACCTTTATGTACCAACCTGATCTTTACTAAATTCTGAAGTGATTTCTGGTCTTCGTAGGAACAAGCCCAGAATTAAGTTCAAATTGCAGTAAAACACGTGACACATGCCTTAAACATTTGTCTATATCATGCTAGTTATTTACACATTTGTCTATATCATGCTAGTTATTTACACATTTGTCTATATCATGCTAGTTATTTACACATTTGTCTATATCATGCTAGTTATTTACACATTTGTCTATATCATGCTAGTTATTTACACATACCAGGCTCATAGCAACATTTTATGGCTACACAGAAATCATCCAGTTAAGGTAAAAGTGAAGGTTTGAATCTCACTAATTTAGGACACAACTTGTCAGACAAGTGAAATTTTATTATTTTTTCATGTTTTCATAAATGATATACAGTAATAAAATTATATTTTGCCATACACAAGTTCACTACCCTAGCTACCAAGAGAGTATTTTGAAGAAAGTCAAATAGATGTTGGAATGCCGTGCAGTTACCGACGAATAATAATATAAAATAGTAAAACTAGTAAAACTAAAACGACACACCCTTGACAAAGAGTGCATCGCTCGAAATGGAATACTTTAATATATTTTAGTACCGACGTTCGTCGTTTTACATGTAGTTTTACTAGTTTTACTAAAATATTTTGAAGAATTGCAGGAATTCATGTCAGAATCTCTTGAAAAATTAATCAAGAAGTCCAAAATGTTGATTATTTTTGTCTGGTGACTTTTTACAACAAGACATAAAACTCACTTAGGTGCCTCTGTATGAGATTGTGCAGTTTAGTAGACATTTTCTCCTCATGGTTAACTTGTGGGCGATGCACACATTCCTCAATTGCCTGCTTAATGCCGTTTAACACAGCATTCAACTTATCGTGTTCCCGTTCAAGTCCAAAAAGTTTCACTTTGTTAGCCTCATGTTGCGCCTTCTTCTTCAGGCGACATGCTCTGAAAGTGTATTAACAACGTAATATTCAGTCAATGAGGTATTCATCACATAGGAATAACCCGCAAACTCAAAACAACAATCTCCAACCCCAAAAACACATTCCAAATGTCCTCAAGGTTTTGTCAAATAAACAGAAAAAGGAGGATCCAACAATGAAGAACAAACAACAATCTGATAATGCTTTCACGATGAACACAGTGCAACAGCTGCCAGACTAGTTAGTGGGTACTATGTTACTTTAAGTACTACACGTACTCTTTAATTTAAACCAGTCTAAATCACCTTTCCGGCCATTCCATGTAAAAATCTTTTGGTCAAGAAAGAATGTTAATTTACCCTTCTAAATCCCTGTTGCAAAAGGCCCCTTTAATATAGGCACTAGGGATCTCACTTGAAAAAATAGTGGATTAGGCCAGTTTATCTGTCCTCAAACTCATGGTAAATTAAGAGGACCCACAGGTCAGCAATTTGTGTCCGCATAGTCATCATGAACAAATTGGGAAAAGTTGGGATGCAGTTATTTCGCTTGTACCTGGATTATGGGAGGACTGCCTTTCATGATGTGGTCCCCCCATAATAATTTCACTGCTTTTTGGGGGCATTAAAATCTTTCTGATAAGTGGTGGAGTACACAAGTCATGTCACCCACCTGGCCTCGCACCTCAGGCCTTTTACACGATAGAGGTTGGGACAAAGAAAGTCCAGTTGCAATGATGATTACAAATTCTATTTTTCTGTAGCAGTTATGGTAATTCTTATGCAATGCCAAAGTGGAAAAATTTTCAGGAAACAAATTCTTTATTCAAGCATTAAAATCTGTGCAGGACCAAAAACTGTACCCAAAACCAGTATTTATCACGCCAGGACCAACATTTAATACACCAAGACCGAAAATTTATCCCACCAGGACCGCAACTTTATCGAGTGAGGACCGAAAATTTCATGCCAGGACAAAATTTCATGTCAGGACATGCTATGAACATTCCCACTAAATAAAATTGGTTCTAACCCCGGTGTTTAAGGTAAACGGCGGGGTATGGAAAATTGAACTAGACCGTATTTATCCACCTTGGCTGAGACGCGCTCGGCTCATGCTCAAAGGGATGCCGCCAAGCTGCTCTATTCATCGAGTCACGAGCGAGGATAATTGACTTCGCTCATGCGGATATGATCAGCTGATT
>NMRA01000669.1:158511-170353 GCA_002633005.1 Phoronis australis
TGCCGTGGAGTATTAATAGTCCAAGGCTCGATCTACATGTTGGGGACGAGGTGAACTACCCGGGCTGTGTGAAATTTCTGGGTCTAACGGAGACACTGACGCAGTGGTCAGCCAGCTCGCTGTATCAAGACTATAGTCAAAATCCAAATTCGTTTTATCGTGTCCCTGTCAATAATAATGGCATGCTAAAGCCTTCTTAATTTTTGTACTTCAGGAACATAACAATCACGTGTTTTGTACACATACGCGCACGCTGCAGATCATATCTCGGAAATTGCCGATTTGACGGATGACAATGAATGAACACAAAGAAATTAAACAACATCGTTTTACAGCTTGTAAGATTCATAATAAACGTACATATTTTGAATATTGCAATGCAAGTGTTCCAAAATCTAAATAACTTGGGTCCTATATTTTTGTATTCGTGCGCGCCGATTGAAAGTAATCGTGAGTGTTGCTGTGTTGCAAAATCTCTTATAACGGGCCGATTTGAAAAATTCAAAGTTGTACTAATATTTGTTTGCGCTCCTCTTTTCATATATTACAGTAAAAACTACTTGTAACTCTCTCCATAAAAAGTACAGTCTGCTACGTAGATTGTAATCAGCTGATCATATCCGCATGAGCGAAGCCAATTATCCTCGCTCGTGACTTGATGAATAGAGCAGCTAAGCGGCATCCCTTTGATCGTGAGCCGAGCACGACTCAGCCAAGGTGGATAAATACGGTCTAGTTCAATTTTCCATACCCCACCGTTTACCAAAACGAGCAGGGTTAGGACAAATCTTATTTAGTGGGACTGTTCATAGCATGCGTGGAGAAATTTTCAAATCAGATGTAGGGAGTATTATGTGCTTAATAAGTGAAATTATGTAGCTAGTCAAATTTTCTAGTTCAAACAACAAAATAGTACAATTTTCAATGACCAATTTTAATTAGTTTTAAAGTATAGGCCACAGTTTCTAAGACGGGTGGAAAAGAATGTTGCTACCAAGACTTTCCCTAGATGAGCTCATGGGTGTGTACTCGGAAAATGAAAAATTACATGCGTTTTTTTAACAACAAATAAATGCCGCCGCGTTTTCGGAAAAGGGGGAGGCGTGTAAACGAAGGCATAGGTTTGACATGTTTCATAAGAGTTAGAACTGTGTTTTTAAATTTTATGTTTAATGCATAGTTTGCCAACACTTCGTCATGATAAATGCTTCACAAAATGCCTAAACCCCCCATTACCTGGACACTTGACACCAGAACAGCAACTAAATGCCCATGGACATTTATTCGACATACTTTTGCCAATTAAACACCCATGGGCCAATAACCGCTTTCTCATTAGAGGAACTTAGGTTTATCGAAGCTTCACCAAAACTTTGCTTACCTTTCGGACTAGATAGCAATATAGAAGTTATCGCTAGGACACGAAACTACCCAGTACATATGTACTCTCTAACGAATATTGAGTAGTGGGTTCAAGGCTAACTGAAAATTGTTCCCCTGCCATTTTCGAGTGTTTATGAAAATGATCAATGTCATTCTTCATCAGATATGCTTTTCTTTTTACTTACGTCTGTCTATTGAGAGCACATCAGCTATACTACAATAACAAAGAACACATTTTGCGAGTCTCGTGTGATCGGATATCCTTGTCGCCACTTCTACCGAAAACTTTGACGAAGCTTTGCTCTCATCGTTCCCACTACACCAGAGCTTCAGCGAGTACCGAAGCTTCCATATAAACCCCACTATTTTCAGCAGTTTTGCTTGCAGATGAACTACCGAAGTTAACCATTCCCACTTACTGAAAGTTTGGTTAAAGCGAAGTTTCACCTCTCATGAAAAAGCGACTTTAAAGAAACCATCCACCTTCAGCTGATACTAGTCTTTCACTTGAGATTAAGTTGAGTAATCATGTGTCTAATTGCCCATCATAAACATATGGTTGTAAACACTAAGGGGCAACACTATTACTTTTCATTTTAAAAGTTTTTAAATAGCATATTCCAATAATTTGTGAAAAGTACATGTGGTTAGGTTTATGAATTTTGAAAATCAGCCAAGAAATGTGACTTTCGTGACATAGAGCTACAAAGTAGACCACAGCCAATATTCTGTTGGGGGGGGGGGTGCATTTTAATGCCTGCCTTCCTCAAGTTTGAAACTCAGTTTGGTGAAGTAAATTACATCTGAGCCTGAGCAGAGGGCGCTTAATTGAAAATTCCTTTAAGTACGTGCTCGGCAATTAGCTGATCAGAGATTACTTTATTCGAAAAATTTTCAGAAATAGCGAGCGGGCAAGGGAGTTAAACCAAATGTTTATAGCGTACGCGAGACCGGAGCAAGACGAAACAAGTCATGAATGCCAACACACAATAACTTGAAAATGCTGGTTAGTACAGCATAAAAAAATTCTTCATAGCTCAATCGCTACATCCCAAAGGCATACTGGCAGGTTATCACAAATACACGTATTGAATAGACCTGCCAAAAACAGACTGCACTTACAATAATCAACATGGTGGTTGCAATCAATTAAATAAAATAACGCATACCTTGAAGCAAGTTTATTCTTTTCACGGCGCGACCTTGGCCTTTCATTCGATGGCAGCTCACTCACTGGTGTCATGTCAGTAATTCGTTTATTCAGTTTTTTCAACTCCATTCCAATGTTATACATTTTGCGTGGGTTCGGCACCACATCGTTTCCATCTCCTCTCCGCTGCTTGCCTCCATGTAAAATCCCGGCAAGCAGACTCTGACCTGGATCAAAAACGGGGTCGTGGAATTTATTAAGTGCGTGGGGGTCTTTTTGTTCTATATACAGACACAGTTTTGCCCCCTTTGGCCCCTTAGATTGCGAGTTGTATTGCCAAAATGGTTTGTCTGTGTCATGGAAGTCCACTTGCTCCGTAGTGAAGGAACAATTCGAGCTATCCTGTGACCCTACAGAATAAAACCTTAACCATGAGTAGATAGGCTTACAAAATCCAATCCAGCCAAACAATGTCAAGGAATTAAAGCAAAAATTGAAACCACCCAAGATGCTATGAACTCAGAAATAAATTCAAGAGGTAAATAATAAAGAAATATTGTGCCTTCCAATAGCTCCCAATTAACATATGACCCATTTGAACCATCCACCATATTGTTTTAGCAACAGCCTGTTTCACAGCTACCCAACAATCATTTATCGATAAAAGCCCAATGAGGAGTTTTCTATTCTCTGTAACTCGACATCATGGAAAGTATTAATTTTGTTTTCACGACAAAGGTTCACCGTATTTGTCAGCAATCAGTGCAATTGTAAATTATTGAAAAAAATGATCAAATCTTGAGCATCTGCAGCAATACGGTAAGCCTTCAAAAATCATGAATAAACATTCACAACTTTACCAAATTGAGAAAGTTTAACCAAAGTAAAATCCTGTAGATTTCACGTCCTGCTCGTCGACAAATCATTCACTCACAATTAAATTTACAACTGAAAAATAATGACAAAATTGATAGCGTACCGACATCGGACATAGTCTCATCATCGGAGTGGTCAGAGTCTCCACACAAAGATTCAGCGTCTTCCTCCATCTCCTCTGCCATGACTGCATCTGTAACACGTAGGACAGTTTTAAGCAGACGCTTCAGACACTATATACTAATGTTTGTACCATTATTTCCACAAGTCTATGACAACATAAGATGAGCTTAAAAAGAAATAGTCTCCATGTAGCATGCCGTACCAACTCGGATTAACACCCACAGCTCTCAAATCAAGGCACTAATAATCAAGCATTTGCATGTTTTGCTACATGAGGCCACAAGACCATTACCCTTGAGCTGTTAATAAAGGGTATGTGAGCAAAAAAACTATCCATTTTTACGCGTTATACTAACTGAAACCAATTCCGTTTAAAGAAATTATATGAGGTTTTTAAGATGCACCTGCATTGTGAGAAATAAAGTTTTATCAAAATAATTCGCTTGGCTAATTTTGATGATGAACTTGACCTAGTTTTAATTTTGACACTCGGCACAGAAATGTCAACACCTTGTAGTGATTATCAAATCTCAAATTTCGCACAATAATTTTGCAAAAACAGCGATGTCCAATTTTTTTCAAAGGCATTAAACTGTTCAAAATCTTCCACACATTTTCACTTCACTATGTCTTGTAATATGCCCAGTACTGCATGTTGATGCTTGGCTTATCTCTATTTCAAACAAATGACTCCTGGCCCAAGGTAAGTGGTCTTATTGTGTTGCATGGACAGAATAAATGAAGTGCAAGAGTTTTGTACACAACAAGCCAGAGATGTTTACATCCTGTTTTTTGGGTAAATTGAGAAGTTGCCTATCTCATGGTTACCCTCTGGCTATTCTGTGAAAAAGGTAACAGCTGTGTTGCTGTGTATTGGAATACCAGAAACATTGGGGGGGGAGGGGTGAACAGGACAAATTCCACAAATGGACATGTGGCCAAGTATTCCTGCTAACTGCTGGTATCTGGAATTTTTATTGTTCCTTTCAGCAGGCATTGACTACTCTTTTGAGTGTGATGTTAACCAGACTGTAACATGACATATGTCAACATGTTGCAGATACTAAACAACCCATGGCAACTCATAGATAACAGTTTGGTCAATTTGGTGGAAATTAGAATACGAAGGCAAATACTGTCCAAATGCAAATATTTAAGTGATTGAAATTTTAGCACAAAAAATTTCAGGATTACTAAACTTCTTGTGTTTACCATATCATGTGCTGAACAGAAGAGCAACTTTTGTAAGCACGGAAACTGCAAATACTCACCAGCATCATTTTCCGGTTTCACCCGAGAATTTTCTCCAGTGTTACTGTGCAGCAGTTCTTTTATTTCTTCCCATTTTTCCATCAAACTATCCTCAGGTTGCGTTGCCTCTGGTGTCGCTTCGGTCTGAGATGTGGTGTTGCCATGGTTACGGCTCCCATTTCCTGGATACACCAATAGTTGTGATAGAGAATAGTTAGTCATATTGTTTCTTGCTTTTTCCTGCACCACAGTAGGCAAAGACGACAGCCGTGCACTCGCGACTTCACTCTTCACTGATGGGGAAAGCAAAGTACGGCTGACCTTTGAATCCACCGAGATCACCGGCTCATTCGCTCCAAAAAAGTTTGCAGACTGAGAAACGCTTTGTGCGAGTTTCGAATCATCGGTCTTAATTTTTGATAAATCTTCAATGTCATCTAAGAACCCCATCGAATCTTGGCTGTTTAGTTCAGCCAGTGTGGGTCCTTGTTTTGCTTCATTGGAGTCTACTTGGAAAACCTCGTCCAAGTTCATAAGACCAAGGTCCTTTCCGGAACAAAGTTGGGCAAACTTAAATTGCTCTTCGCTCGTATCCAATGTGCATTGTCCATTGTCACCGACCCACATGCTGACAGACCTACTCTCCATACCAGGGCTTAACTCGCCAAAATCTGAACATTCCACGTCTTCGATTTTGGGACTACTCATGTACCCGCACTGGTCATAGGAATTAGCCATATCAGATCGCTCTTGCTCATAAATGTAGAGAGAGTTGGGGCTGTATGCATAAGCACCGGCATCGACAGTGCTGGCACAATGATCCAAATATCCCGTTGACTGCACTAAATAGCCTTGATGAGAGGCGTCCATAACATCACTTTTCGAACCCTGCAAGAACGCAAAGAACAAATTCATTAACTAATTTAACTGTACATATTGCAAGATCCAAACTACATGTAATGCAGAAAACAAAAGCAAAATTTTCAAAACGACTTACATCTCTTTTGAGCTGGAGAATAATGTAAAGCAATGTTTCATAAACATATTGCGTAAAGTTATCTGATGCACCCAGATGGTACTGCTGTGACTGCTGCTGCTCCAAAGAGGCGGCCATGATAGTGCACTAGAATGTGCTTTTAAATACGTGATCAAAATCTTTCCTTACAACTACATTTTCAGGTTTTATTTGACCTAGTTGTTAGATCATGAGCAAGAGCCAATCAGACTCAATGTTCAGGGCAATGACCTCAATGAAAATAGCTAAGCACAGTGATAAACCCGAGGAGTGATATGGTGACGTAATTTGGGTTAAAATGCTCAGGATGCATTTTTATTACATTTATATAATTTACATAATTTGTAAACTTAATAACTAAAATGATTTCTTTCACAGGGCACAAACTAAGCTGTACAAGGTCACCACTCAATGACCCACAAAATATTCAAGAAATGTTGACATCAGACAGACCTTGACATTGTTTCAAGGTCAACATGATTTTCTGCACAAACAATCTGTCACCCTTGTACTACTTTCACAGGCTGCTGATGCACAGAGAACACAGCATGTAAACAACATTCATTGGATACACAACAGTCACATGACCACCCACTGATCAATCAACATAATGACCTTTCAAAGGCCAAGCCTGTCATGGCAACACAGAACATAGGCTGTGATGAGGTGCTAAGAGTAATAACATATTATGTAGTAAAAATAAACAAAGCTTGTTGGTAATTGGTCTAGACAGGCAACCATAGGACTAACCTAGATCTGTGTTGTGGTATTGATAATTTCTAACCTGGATTAAACCAGTTATGTTGACATTTTCCTGCTAAAGATTAAAGCAGTGTTTATGCACTATGGTTTTGGGTCCCCAGCATTCTGGGAAACAGTGCAACATACTAAATCACTTAGGAAACAATAATTCATATTTGGTAACCAGTAGGAACTTTGAACCAGCTTGACATTTAAATTACAGAATGATGGGTTAGGCATGCTAATCCCTACCTTCAATTACAACTCACAACTACTGCACACAGGTTATACTCAGGTTGTCTTGTGTACGTAGAACAAGAACAAGCACAATTTGGCAGAATACATATCCACTTCCGAAAGTAAACACCAACAAAGGTGAAAATCTGGGACTGGCCAGTTAAGGGCAATGATTACTCTGTCCTAATTTGAACTTCCTTGCTTTAGAAGATGTAGACAGGAGAACCTGTTGTGTTAGTGACCTAATGTTCAACTCTGGGACACTTCTGAGTACAGTCAACTAAGTTTAGGAAGTTGCCAAACAATTCACACAATTTATTAAACAGATACTTGTTGAAACCTCCCAGGGATTAACATTGCAAAAATTGAAGTAAAAGCAAAACTTCTAGTAGGCAGTGTAAAATGAGGTGACCAGTCTAAGAACAGTAGACCTGCCATAGACCAAAATGCGCAGTGGCATGACAAGAGCATGACTGGAATTGAACTTTATGTACCACGGGCCCACATTTTGGGACCTTGACTTACTACAAACTAGGCCCCCAGGACACCACATATATGATTGCGTACAAAACTGTGAGCTGATATTAGGTATGCTGGTTTAAGAGCAATTGTCACATTAGGCTTTGCAAATTGGATTGTCATAGTTACGTGTCATTGCAGTGTACCTAGCTTGCTCTTAAGGAAAAACGAAGTGTTCTTTGCAAATACAGAAATCCTCTCTCATCTGAATAAGTTGTCTATAAAACTCTAAAGTTTGGTTCTTGGTCACATTATATACATTCATACTAATATACTAAATTAGGATTTGGTAGAAATTGTAAGATAATTGGCATGTCAGATGTGATGCCAGACAAAAGAATGCTGAACAATGGTCCACATAAGTGGTATTTACCCCACAAAAGTTAACACTGATTCGCTGGCACAGAACAAGATGAACCAGCGGAAGGGATAATCTCTGTTGTACTTTCACAAAAATGCAGGTGATCATTTTCAAAATTTTTTAAGATTTGTCAGTCAGCTGGTCAGTGCCTTGACTTCTAACCTTAACCCTGTCAACTACTTATTTTGACAGGATATTATCAGAATATTGTACACACAGTTAACAGTGAAGTCTGGGTTCATTAATTCAAATGTTTGATTATTTACAGTAAGCCTATCGATGAAACCCTTAATCATCTGATCAAAAAATCATTGAAGCAAGTATGTACACTAGGAGTTAGAAGCATCATCAAACAACATCAATAATAATAATAATAATGAACTGTGACTCCCGCAATTTGCATCTTTGTGCATGAGCACACCTCATTCCTGCCAACAACTTCCCCCTTGCCACTGTTTCTGAGTTGTGTAAATGGCACTTGACACCTATCATCTTGAGTGTCAAAAGTTAATGTCTAAATAGGATTGATCTGAATTTAGAAACAGCTGTTGCCAGGAGCTGACAAACACCACCAAGTCTCTGTAATGACTGACATCACTCTAACTACTCTAGATGAATTGACTGTTAATTGAAGGGCCACCTCTGTATGCAGCTTTCAATTCTCCCAAATCATTTCAGTTAATTGATGAGGAGCAACATACTTTCTTTAACCAACACAAAGCCAACATAACCCAAAGTAATACTGAGACTACAAATCTATAATGAAAATAAAAATAAAAATATTGAATTGCACCAGTTGCTACAGTAGGAAGATTTAGACCTTACAATAGATAACAGAATCGATAAAAACATTCCACTAAATGTGATAATTTTGTTGCTTGCAAACTACAAAAAGGTGTTCCATTTGCATTATAGATTAGAAAGTTGGCCCATTTCATGTCACCTTGTACTGTTTCCAGTCATAGGTACATAATTCCTGCTGTAGCCATTTATCAAGCACTCTCATCTACAGGTAATTCATTTACAGGTAATTCATCTACAGGTAATGTCTTGTTATGTGGAGTAGGAACACTACCGCAATAGTGATGGCTTCACAGCGATAAAACAGTGCCCACACCAGATTCAATATCGCGGAGTAAAATTATGTATATAGCCATTTTTCCAAGTGGTTAGCTCCTGAAATTGAATTTCTCATGAAAAGTTAAGGCATGAATAAGTTTCCCTTGAATAAATATACAGATTAACCAAAACAGAAGGGTTAGGGTTCTGTAGCACTGGCTAACAAATGGTTTTAGGAAATCTTTGAAATACATTATATAACAGGCATTCCAGACCTGATGCTGGAAGAAACAGTAAAGGCTTAGCAATGGACTATATTTATATATGGAGTCACATAGATATAGAAACTGCTGTTGTATGGAGTGGAAACCAAACCAATGTTTTCAAGCCCAGTTGAGCCAGATACACAGCACAGGTACACAAGAATTCCAGAGATTCTGATGAGTGTTAGTACCCTGACGAGAAACTCTTGCCAACCTCCAAATGATGCCACATTTTGTACACACACTAATGCCACGAAGACAGAATATCTACAGGAGACAATACCTAAACTTGGGACAACACCATCTGGGAAAACACCCTTAGCAACATGTGTGTCTACCAAACCAACATAACCTATGTGAGAATTCCAGGGAAAGTTCCAGTGGTTGAGCATATAGTTCATCAAGTAATCACAAGTATGTAACCCTTAAGCATTTACATACATATTCAATGACAAGCCGTTGGTTCGAATACATTGCCATTATCATGGGTGGAGACCACACTGTAACCAAAGAATGACAGCAGCGACAAACTCAGAAGCTTGATAAAAATGAAGAACTTGTAAAACTGATTCACTCTTAAGACTCATTTCTAAAGGAAAAATCTTACCGCAACCACTACTCCACATTGTACAGTCATTTTAGCTTTCAGGCGAGACACAAGTAGCTCTTTTCGGAGTCCAAATTTATCCACGTCGAGTGAGAGTGTTAGCTGTTCACTCGGGTATTACCCCTTCCTCTAGATCCTTCAATGACTGCAACAGTGTAGACGCAAAAGTCTGAAAATTTTACAAAGTGTTCATACACGAAAGCATAATTTCAAACAGCTGCATTGACTAACTGACTGTATGAACAAGAATCATTCGCCAGTCTCTACAAAAAAATGAACAGTGAATCATTTTTTGAATGCAATGATTAATCTAAGTCCAGCGACTACTGCTTACCTGCCAACGTTTCTGTCTTTATTTTGGTATCAGTGTCACATAATACCACTGGCTATACACATTTGACAGCCAGTACATCCAGGCAATTTGACTTCATGAGTCAAAACCTGCTGATGACACGAAATTTCAACACGCCTATGGAATCTAAATATAACTGGAAAACTGCCATGACAGAGGTTCCAAGAATTGTGAGGGAAAAACCCAGTGACAATGACTGAGAAACTAGATTAAAACACAAATCTTGCAGAAATTGAACCTAGTTGAACTAATTACCAGAAATCCAGGAAGGTGACAATGGAGTGGCCAACACTGTGCATCCAGTCTCAAAATTACACAACCAGGTCATTCAGTGCAAAATGGCAATTTTAGTTAATAGATAAAGCCTGCAAATCAAGACCATTCATCTAAGCCTTTATTGTTATCTTCTCCCGATTGTAGATCAATACAAAACTTCAATGCAAACAATAATTGTCTAAATTCAAGTAGAACTGAGGTTCATGACTTTAAAAGTCCTGAGTCATTCTGGGAACTAAGCTTTGGCTAAGGGCCCTGGAAAGACATATCTTGCAAAACACAACTAATCACCAACAAATACTCACCAAATCAACTAAACCTTTTGCAAATATATCACCCAAAGACGGTGCTTCAAAATTAGGATGTCTCTTTGTATTTCTCAGCGCGATTTTATTGCCTTTATCGAAGAAATCTTCTGACACCCCGAAATTTTAGCCACTTCTAACCTGTTTGTTTTGATCCTGTCAGCTGACTCTTCAACGAATTTAACAGTGTCACGGGACCAAACGTCACCAGTTCTAACCAATGGTATGTCAAGATCGAAATGAACTCCGCCTATCAACAGTGGAGAATTGGGTCACGGAAATTTCTGGAACGATTGAAATTTCCAGTTTTCGCCAACAAACAGGGTAAATTTGATTTTCCACAACTGCAATTGTGCTTGTCAAAATACTGTTGACTGTAAAGGTCATTTTTACTAAAATAGAAGAAAACCAGATTCACAAAAGTCCATTTTCATGCAGTAAACAGGTGTTTCTATAAATAACACGTGACGTCATAAAAAGGTTTCACCAAGGTCAACTGGGGATGGTTTTGCCAGCAAAAAATCGAAGACAACACATTACGTCGTGAATTCAAATTGTGTATATCCATAACCACGCGATTCATAGAAAACAACGTGAAGGAATGCCGTGCAAATCAGTTGTCAGGATTGAAAATTCCAATATTGCATCAGAAATTCCGAGAACTGTAACACGGAAGTAATCGCTGCAAATGTGATTTGTATGTCGAACACCAGGGGGCAATCAAAACACGTCCGCACGTCTGTTGTCCTTCGGCGAAAGCCGATACTTTAGCCCGGCTGTCTCACGACTTCGGGTAGGCAATGACCATCACCTCTGTTGGCCCGAACCAGAGGTCATTGCCTAGACTTCGGGTAGTTTTGCTGAAAACCCGAAAATCTGCCCACAACTCAAAGTCAAAATACAGAACTCGATCGGGAGCAGAAAAAAAAAAAAAATTAGGCCGCATAACCGACTCACGGCTTGCCTATATCCGGTAGTGAGGAACCGCTCGTCGGGGTCCTCGAGATCGCAACTCGAATTTTGTCAGCCGGTTTCTATTCTACTTTTGTGCGACCTCATCCTAAGTGTCTACTATTCTATGCTCGACTGGAGTATACTGCCTGTGTCCAATGTGAGTTAGTCTGCTAATTTACAGGAGCTATAAGAATCTGAACTCCGGCAATTGAAAAATTCGATTTTTTCACGGTTGGCACTAGGCAATGACCATCGCCTCTGTTGGCCCGGGCCAACAGAGGCGATGGTCATTGCCTAGGTTGGCACATGATCTAAGCCAGGGGAGGATCTAGGATTTTGAGTAGGGCCGGGGAGGGGGGGGGGGGGGCGG